>ONZH01000490.1:0-53205 GCA_900303285.1 Rhinella marina
GCTCGTACGCATATGCTCGTGAACTTAGTCAGGGACAGAGGCTGGAGAAGGGAGAGACAGGTTTTAGCTGTTGGACAGGCAAGGAGCGTGATTAAAAGCCCTTATCAGGGCTACTATAGTGCATGTACAGTGATAGCTTTACTACTGTAATACACTCTGCAGAGAACGGCTGCTGTATTCAGGGATAGCCTGCTGGAGTAGGGACAGAGAGAGGCATTAGTGGTGTATTAGGTTGCTCTGCTACATACCAAACAATAATTTGGCACTACTGCTGTGTACCTTGAAATATAAAAATATATAGGCCTTATAATTGGCAACTGTACTGTTCGTTCTCTTGCAAACCTAATTTAAATACCTGGTGTTAATACCCACCCGTCTGTTCAGTTAGTACACGGCTGTGTACCTTGAACTATAAAATATATAGGCCTTATAATTGGCAACTGTACTGTGCGTTCTCTTGCAAAACTAATTTAAATACCTGGTGTTAATACCCACCGTCATGAACAGTTAGTACACGGCTGTGTACCTTGAACTTTAAAATATATAGGCCTTATAATTGGCAACTGTACTGTGCGTTCTATTGCAAAATAATTTAAATACCTGGTGTTAATACCCACCGTCTGAACAGTTAGTACACGGCTGTGTACCTTGAACTATAAAATATATAGGCCTTATAATTGGCAACTGTACTGTGCGTTCTCTTGCAGAATAATTGAAATACCTGGTGTTAATACCCACCGTCTGAACAGTTAGTACACGGCTGTGTACCTTGAACTTTAAAATATATAGGCCTTATAATTGGCAACTGTACTGTGCTTTCTCTTGCAAACTAATTTAAATACCTGGTGTTAATACCCACCGTCTGAACAGTTAGTACACGGCTGTGTACCTTGAACTATAAAATATATAGGCCTTATAATTGGCAACTGTACTGTGCGTTCTCTTGCAAAACTAATTGAAATACCTGGTGTTAATACCCACCGTCTGAACAGTTAGTACACGGCTGTGTACCTTGAACTATAAAATATATAGGCCTTATAATTGGCAACTGTACTGTGCGTTCTCTTGCAAACTAATTGAAATACCTGGTGTTAATACCCACCGTCTGAACAGTTAGTACACGGCTGTGTACCTTGAACTAAAATATATAGGCCTTATAATTGGCAACTGTACTGTGCGTTCTCTTGCAAAATAATTTCACGGCTGTGAAGGCAAAATATTGTAACCAAAAAAAATAAAATGCGGAGGGGGGCTAGCGGAATAGGACGTGGACGAGGACGGGGGCGCGGAAATGCTGTTGGGGGCCTTGTTGAAGCCAGTGGGGATACAATGCGTGCTGGTGAGGGTCAGCCAGGATCCCGCTCATCCAGAATCCCTGCCTTTATGGGACAGTTAAGCAGGGGGCGGGTTACACCGCTGTTGAGGCCTGAGCAGGTTGAACAGGTGGTGCAATGGATAGCCGATAGCGCTTCCACACAGTTGTCCACCAGCCAGTCATCCACACAGTCTCACTCTGACCCTCCTTCCTCCACACCTGGCCAACAGAGTCATCCCACCATTGACCCCTCCCAGGAGCTCTTTTCGGGTCCTTTTTCAGATGTGCCGGAAGAATCCCAGGAGCTAGCAGAGGAAATTTGTTTGTAGTGATGCCCAAACACTTGAGTTTTCGCCATCTCCTGCTGATGTGGAACCTGAGCCAGCATCTGTTATCATGAGCGATGATGATGATGAGACGCAGTTGCCATCAAGGGAGGCTGTTGGAATGTCCAGTGGGCAGCAGGAGGAGCAGAGTGAGGAAGTGGAAGAGGAGGTGGTGGATGACGAAATGACCGACCCACTTGGCCAGGGGTGATGTCCAGCGAGGAAAGCAGTGGAGAGGTGGTGGTCTGGCGCAGCACCGAAAAAGGCAGCAAGAGGCAGAGGGATGTCCAGAGGCAGAGGGTATGTCCACAGGCAGAGGGATGTCCATAGGCAGAGGCAGTCAGACAGAACCAGCCAGAGAAGTGAGGCCACAGCCAGCAGGGCCGAAGCTGTTCCCGGCAGCGGGCAGTCGCGCGAAGCTCCCCCATCGAGGCCTCGTACTTCTGTGGTGTGGAGATTTTTTAATGTTTGTGCGGATGACAAACTGAGCGCGGTTTGCACACTCTGCCACTCAAAACTGAGTAGGGGCTCTGAGAAGAGCAATCTGACCACCTCAGGCATGCGGCGTCACTTGGAAGTCAAGCACTGGGCTGAGTGGGAGAGAGCAAACGCAATACAACCTGCGCCCGGTCTTGCTGCCACTGCCTCTTCCCCTTTGTTGTGTGCTGCCACTGCGGTCCAGACCTCCAGCCAGGACACCTCCACATCTGCCTCTGCCTCGGCTACTTTGGGGCCTTCTCCTTCAGCCTCCCCTTCCCCCGCCTCTTCGCCTGCACCTTCACACTCCTCGTCCCAACAACTGTCCATCTCGCAGGCGTTCGACCGCAGGCGGAAGTACGCCTCGAGTCACCCCCAAGCCCAAGCCTTAAACTGCCACATCTCCAAACTGCTGGCCCTGGAGATGTTGCCGTTTAGGCTTGTGGAGACGCAGGCCTTCCGCGACCTGATGGCGGCTGCCGCACCTCGCTATTCCGTCCCCAGCCGCCACTACTTTTCCCGGAGTGCCGTCCCTGCCCTGCACCAGCACGTGTCGCGTAACATCAGGCGGGCCCTGAGGTACGCAGTCAGCGCAAAGGTCCACTTGACCACCGACTCGTGGACAAGCGCTTGCGGCCAGGGACGATACATTTCTTTGACGGCACACTGGGTGAATGTAGTGGAAGCGGGGACGGGGTCGCAAACAGAGACGGCCTAACCTACCACCCCCGCCCAAGATTGCCAGCATGGGTTCTGATAAACCCCCCTCCTCTCCTCCTCCTCCTCCTCTGCCTTAACATCGCCCTCAGCCGCTAGCTGGAAGCGTTGCAGCACTGGCGGGGAGACGTCAGCAGGCGGTGCTTAAGCTCATCAGCTTGGGCGACAGGAAGCACAGCGCCCCAGAGGTGAGGGACGCCATATTGCAGCAGACGGAGATGTGGCTGTCGCCGCTGCAGCTAGGACCAGGCATGGTCGTGTGCGATAACGGCCGTAACCTGGTGGCGGCTCTGGAGCTTGCCGAACTCAATCACGTACCATGCCTGGCCCACGTTTTTAATCTGGTAGTCCAAAAATTTCTAAAGACTTACCCCAACCTGGCAGAGCTACTGGTGAAAGTGCGGCGCTTGTGCGCTCACTTTCGGAAGTCAACTGTAGCTGCTGCTAGCTTAAAAAAAACTCCAGCAACGCCTCCATTTGCCTGAACATCGGCTGTTGTGCGACCTGCCGACTCGCTGGAATTCCACCTATTCCATGTTGGCCAGGGTGTGTGAGCAGCAGAGAGCATTGATGGAGTACCAGATTATGAATCCACGCGTGCCTCCAACTCAGCTCCCTCAGTTTGCCAACCACGAGTGGCCATGGATGGCAGACATATGCGATGTACTGCATATCTTTGAGGAGTCCACCAAGAAGGTCAGCAGCGAGGACGCTATAGTGAGCGTAACCATCCCGCTCCTATGCGTCCTTAAAGAATCACTCATCGCAATAAGGGAGAACGCATTGCACGCAGAGGAGACGGGGGTAGGAGGAGACGCAACGGAGCTACACAGTCAGACCACACTTTTGTCTGCTTCTCGGTGGCAGTTGCAGGAGGAGGAGGAGGATGAGGAGGAGGAGGACGACGTGGAGGTGGCTGTGGAAGAGGAGGAGGATGCTGGCGGCGAGGGTAGCAGTCAGGCTGTGTGCGTCCATTGGTTCAGCGCGGATGGGGCGGAGAGGAGGCGGAAGAGGAAGAGGAGGAAATGGCAAGTGATCCTTCTGGTGGGGGCAGTGACGTCATGCCTATTCAGAGTCTGGCACACATGGCTGACTTCATGCTGGGCTGCTTTCCCGGGACACACGTGTTGTCCGGATAGTGGAGAACAAACTGTACTGGGTCTTCGCAATCCTGGACCCCCGGTATAAAGATAACGTCTCTTCTTTTATTCCGGTAGAGGAGAGGACGAATCGATTGCTGGAATACCAGAGGGAAACTCGTGCAGAACATGATGGAGATTTTCCCACCCACCATCGCTGGCGGCAGAGAGGAGAGGGTCTCCCAGAGTCCCACAACATCAATCAGGCCCACAGCCACCAGGGGAACACTCTCCAAGGTGTGGGACACGTTCATGGCACCCCCTCGTGCAACTTCCATCACTGCGGGGCCCGCTATCAGCAGGAGGGACAAGTATCGGCGGATGTTGCGGGAGTAACCTGGCAGACCGTACCCCTGTCCTCCCCGATCCCTCGGCGTCCTACACTTACTGGGTCTCCAAGTTGGACACGTGGCTGGAACTGTCCCTGTACGCCTTGGAGGTGCTTGCCTGCCCTGCCGCCAGCGTGCTATCAGAAAGGGTGTTCAGCGCAGCCAGGGGCATTATAACCGATAAGCGCAGCCGCCTGTCAAACGCGACAGTGCCGACAGGCTGACGCTAATCAAAATGAACAGCAAGTGGATTGACCCGGACTTTGCTTCTCCAACAGTGGAAAGCAGCCAAAAGTGAAGTGCCATCTGTATGAAGTGCCATTTCCTCCTCCACCTCCTCCTCCTTAACCGCCGTAGAATTGCTTCGTAAATAAAAAAAATGTATATATTTATGGCTCACCTCTTGGGCCTCCACAAAATGTTTAAGAGGTGTCACCTCTTGGGCCTCCACAAAATGTTTAACAGGTCTCACCTCTTGGGCCTCCACATAATTTTTAACAGGTCTCACCTCTTGGGCCTGCACAAAATGTTTAAGAGGTCTCACCTCTTGGGCCTCCACATAATTTTTAACACGTCTCACCTCTTGGGCCTCCACAAAATGTTTAGATGTCTCACCTCCTTGGGCCTCCACAAATGTTTAAGAGGTCTCACCTCTTGGGCCTCCACAAAATGTTTAAGATGTCTCACCTCTTGGGCCTCCACAAAATGTTTAAGAGGTCTCACCTCTTGGGCCTCCACAAAATGTTTAAGAGGTCTCAGCCTCTTGGGCCTCCACAAAATGTTTAAGAGGTCTCACCTCTTGGCCTCCACAAAATTTTATCAAGGTCTCACCTCTTGGGCCTCCACAAAAATTTTATCAAGGTCTCACCTCTTGGCCTCCACAAAATTTTATCAAGGTCTCACCTCTTGGGCCTCCCCAAAATTTTATCAAGGTGCTCACCTCTTGGGCCTCCACAAAATATTTAAGAGGTCTCACTCTGGGCCTCCACAAAAATTTTATCAAGGTCTCACCTCTTGGGCCCCACAAAATTTTATCAAGGTCTCACCTCTTGGGCCTCCTCAAAATTTTATCAAGGTCTCACCTCTTGGGCCTCCACAAAATGTTTAAGAGGTCTCACCTCTTGGGCCTCCACAAAATGTTTAAGAGGTATCACCTCTTGGGCCTCCACAAAAATTTTTATCAAGGTCTCCCTCTTGGGCTCCAGAAAATTTTAATCAAGTCTCACCTCTTGGGCCTCCACAAAATTTTATCAAGGTCTCACCTCTTGGGCCTCCCAATTTTATCAAGGTCTCACCTCTTGGGCCTCCACAAAATTTTTAAGAGGTCTCACCTCTTGGGCCTCCACAAAATTTTTATCAAGGTCTCACCTCTTGGGCCTCCACAAATGTTTAAGAGGTCTCACCTCTTGGGCCTCTACAAAATGTTTAAGAGGTATCACCTCATGGGCCTCCACAAAATTTTTATCAAGGTCTCACTCTTGGGCTCCACAAAATTTTTAAGAGGTCTCACGTCTTGGGCCTCCACAAAATGTTTAAGAGGTCTCACCTCTTGGGCCTCCACAAAATGTTTAAGAGGTCTCACCTCTTGGGCCTCCACAAAATGTTTAAGAGGTCTCACCTCTTGGGCCTCCACAAAATGTTTAAGAGGTCTCACCTCTTGGGCTCCACAAAAATGTTTAAGAGGTCTCACCTCTTGGGCCTCCACAAAATGTTTAAGAGGTCTCACCTCTTGGGCCTCCAGAAAATTTTTAAGAGGTCTCACCTCTTGGGCCTCCACAAAATTTTATCAAGGTCTCACCTCTTGGGCCTCCACAAATTTTATCAAGGTCTCACCTCTTGGGCCTCCACAAAATTTTATCAAGGTCTCACCTCTTGGGCCTCCACAAAATTTTATCAGGTCTCACCTCTTGGGCCTCCACAAAATTTTATCAAGGTCTCACCTCTTGGGCCTCCACAAAATTTTATCAAGGTCTCACCTCTTGGGCCTCCACAAAATTTTATCAAGGTCTCACCTCTTGGGCCTCCACAAAATGTTTAAGAGGTCTCACCTCTTGGGCCTCCACAAAATGTTTTAAGAGGTCTCACCTCTTGGGCCTCCACAAAATTTTTAAGAGGTCTCACCTCTTGGGCCTCCACAAAATTTTTAAGAGGTCTCACCTTCTTGGGCCTCCACAAAATGTCTCACCTCTTGGGCCTCCACAAATGTTTTAAGAGGTCTCACCTCTTGGGCCTCCACAAAATTTTTTTAAGAGGTCTCACCTCTTGGGCCTCCACAAAATTTTTAAGAGGTCTCACCTCTTGGGCCTCCACAAAATGTTAAGAGGTCTCACCTCTTGGGCCTCCACAAAATTTATCAAGTCTCACCTCTTGGGCCTCCACAAAATTTTATCAGTCTCACCTCTTGGGCCTTCCACAAAATTTTATCAAGGTCTCACCTCTTGGGCCTCCACAAAATTTTATCAAGGTCTCACCTCTTGGGCCTGCCACAAAATTTTATCAAGGTCTCACCTCTTGGGCCTCCACAAAATTTTTAACAGGTCTCACCTCTTGGCCTCCACAAAATTTTAACAGGTCTCACCTCTTGGGCCTCCACATAATTTTATCAAGGTCTCACCTCTTGGGCCTCCACAAAATTTTTAACAGGTCTCACCTCTTGGGCCTCCACAAAATTTTATCAAGGTCTCACCTCTTGGGCCTCCACAAAATTTTTAACAGGTCTCACCTCTTGGGCCTCCACAAAATTTTCCCTGAGCCTCTGGGCCAGCCCACGGCCTCTTCTGCCTTTTGCGGTCCTACGCATCCCTCAACATCCCCACTGCTTTACCTGCTAGACATGACACTGGGCCAGGTCGGGTCACTGACATCTCAAGCGCCAACAATTTGGGCATTTTAAGGCTTCTGCATGTGTTTGAGTTGTTTTTACATTTTAAAGAAGACATGTCTGACCACATCTCACACACACACACACAATGACAATTAGGGGTGGGGTCTATTTGCTTTCCCCTTTGCCTATGCCATCTGTGGTTGTCATAGGCAACGTGATTTTAAAGGGTGCAGAATTTTATCTTCTTTTTGTCTAGTTTGGCTTGGGGTCCATGGCAATGTAGAGGAAAGAAGGTTTCCTTGTATGGTCTCACTTTACAGAGAGGTTACATTGTCTTTGGAGTGTATTGTTGAGAGGCTGTGATAGTGGTGTAATAGTGCGACTTGGGCGCGTTATATGCACCCAGACATGCTTCCCCTGCTGTCCCAGTTGCATTCCAGCAGTGTTGGCATCCTTTTCTGAGGTTTCAGGGTGGACTTGGTGACCTCCAAGTGGTCGAATTGAGATTTCCAAGTGGCGAGCATTTTTTTCCCATAGACTTTAATGGGATTCGATATTCGGTCGAATAGTCGAATTTCGCGGTCTATTCGAATCGAATTTCTAACTTTCGAATATTTCACCACTCGCTCATCTCTACACATAACCTCTTTAGGTTCAACTTAAAGCATTTAACAAAATTATTTTTGAGCACCAATTGATAAATATTAAAGCTGTTGTCCAGTGGCTGAAACCAGACAATACAAGGTATCTGACTACAATAAATAAGTGGTGGCCAGCGTCCGACATGCATGAGACCGACTAATGCTTGAGAAAGGGCATTCAATTATATGCCCGAAACGTCGCACTGCTGTACTCATTGAAAACCTGGCCTAAATAAACCAAACTGCAAAACAAAATATTGGAGTGCTGTCTCTGTATATAATTGACCTACAATAAATAAGTGATCATAACTTTCCTGGCAGATCCTGTGCCCCCAGCAAGTGACTGTGGTAGGTGCTCGGAAGAGGCCAGTGACTGGTTGCAGCGGTCACATGTTGTCAACTTGACATCACCTCTGCAGCCGGCTAAACAGATTTCAGCCGGGAGAATCAGAGCTGCAGTATCGGATCTTGGAGGTAAGTAATGATCATTTATTTATTTCAGGCAGATCCCCCGTGTGGTTTCCTTTTTCATCCAGACAACCTGTGTAAAGAAGGATTTTACTTGATGCTGCTTCTTATAAGCAGAATGAATACTATGTTACTGAAATTCAAATTCTGCTAATGAATTATCCAAAGCAATTTCAAGCCGATGGTGCATCAGTTAGTAATCAATAGCAATTCATTTTATACCTATACATCAAGATTTACAAATATAGATGCAGAGTATAGTAGTAAGGTACCTGCACAATGGTGGCATGTTTCTTAAGCCTGTATTACACAGGCCGATTGAGCAAGCAATTGTCCTTAGGTAAGCGTTCCCTTCCGGCAATCGCCTGCTAGCTAGCGGAGGAGACTGCTGCTATTACATGCAGCGATCTTGGCAGTAGCATGAGGAAGAGCTATCTCTATGCCATTACTCATCTCCTCTAGTGGTTTTCCCATGGTAGATCTCTATTAGGCTACTTTCACACTTGCGTTGTTAATTCAGGTATTGAGATCCAGCAGAGGATCTCTATACCTGAATTAAACTGATCCGTTTTGATTTTGCACATCAGGATGCATCCGTTCAGTTAGGATGCAGTTGTGTGAAATCAAAACTGAAGAAAACTGATCAGGCACTAAATACATTAAAAGTCAATGGGTGACGGATCTGTTTTTTTAGTCTCCTAAAAAAACTGATCTGTCACCATTGACTTACATTGGTTTCAGTACCTGATCAGTTTCTTTCAGTTTTTATGACCGGACACAAAATTACAGCTTGCTGCGGTTTTGTGTCCGGTCACAAAACTGAAAGCATCTTGTTTACCTCCCTAATCTCCCGCTGCCTTTCTTGTGTGGCTTTCTTGTGTGGTTCATGGTACAGGCAGTATTTCGGAAAACACTACCTTGGAGGTCCTTGCCCTAAGCTTATGCCCTAGATCTTTAAAATCATTTTTAAGGACGCTCCCCCTACCTCTAACTTTGTCATTGGTACCGATATGGACCATGACTGCTGGATCTTCTCCAGCCCCTCCCAGTAATCTGTCAACCCAATCCGCGATGTGCCGAACTCGAGCGCCTGGAAGGCAGCACTCCATCCGACGATCCCGGTCTTTGTGACAAATTGCCCTCTCTGTACCCCTAATAATTGAGTCGCCCACTACCAGCACCTGTCTGGCCTGCCCTGCTCTCCTGTCCCCCTGCTTACTGGAGCTGACATTCCCCTGACTGGCAGAGGAAGTTTGGAATTAATTGTAGAATTATATTGTAATCAATTTATACTATTGCAAGATTGTGGTTCACATAATCTGGCAATTTATGATTTACAATGCCTTGTGAAAGTATTTACCCACCCTCCCTTTGTGTTTTTCCTGTTTTGTTGCAGTAAAGCCTGGGATTAAAAATTGATTTTGGGGTTAGATTTTTTTTAAAGAAATGTTTATTCAAGAAGATCAAAAGTTCATACAGCATCAGTTCAAAAGCATATCACAACAGTGAAAGGTGCATAGTCAGAGAAATACGCGAATACAGCAACTTTTTTTCCATTTTTTTGTAAACAAAACAGAGCAACTTATGTGGGGGTACTTATTCTATAAAAATATCTATACAAAGGTATTATGCAGCCAAGAATGCATTTCAGCAGAAAGTACCACCTCTACTAACATTTTAAAGAAAAAAAAAAGGGGGGAGGGACAAATGGGAAAGATGGGGTGGGGGGTTCAGGGGTAGCACAACAGTACTGAGAACGAGAAAATAGGAGAGAGAGAGAGAGAGAGAGAGAGAGAGAGAGAGTGTTTAAGAAGATGGTGTCTATAAGATAATAGCAGAGTTCAGTAATTTTATCAAATTTGTCAGGGCATCCTTGAGATAGATAAGTTTATAGAGTGTTAGTACTTTGTTAACCTCCTAACCAGATTTACAGTCCCTGCCAATGAAAATGCTGATCAGCCAAGCTCCAGCTGGTTGACCTATTAGTCAGTCTGGGTGCAAAGGCAATTAGGTCCCTGGCTCAATGTCCAATCCTAGAGATAGGCAGGAGAGGATTTAAGTCAAACTCTTTCTCATTGTCCTTGTCTGTGACTGTGTATGTGTGTATCCTGGCTTCTGTTCATTGTGCTACTCTCAATTCCTGCTTTAGAACTCCTGGTGAACTGGCCTCTGGCTTGTTTTCTGAATTAACCGTTTGTCTGCTAATCTGGCGTCTATTGTTTTGCTTTTAAACTGTTTTTGGATTTTTTTTTGATTAACCCCTTTGTCTGCTGTATCTATCGCTTCTGGTTTTCACTTGGCATGCTGACTACTCCTATGTACCCTCCCTGACAAATTTTGGTAGGCCTGTTACTAGCAAGCTTGTACATGTTTACTGCTTCCTTACTCTGCAGATGTGATCTGGGTCCCTAGCAGCCAGGTACATCCAGCCTTTCAGTGCACTCTGGTGAAGAACCTAAAGGTAGCTTTAGTTACTGCTACCTGGAGTGGTTAAGGAAGACTGGTAGCAGTTTTCAAGTTTGCTGGCTGTGGTTGGTCAAATGAAAAGTTTGGTCCAAGAACTTGCTGAGAATCTTCATCTCATATGATTTGTGGAACAGTGGAACAGAAGATCAGTCTTCTAGATTTTCTTCTGAGACTTATATTGTTCAGAATTTACAAGGTGGTCCATTATGTCCCAGTTTAATGAGCCCCTCTGTTGCCATTTTCACCAGATTTGATGAAGCTTCTGGTAAACTACCAGACCAGAGGTCGGTGACCATTTTTATTGCACCACACAGTGTTATGGCCCAAAAGATCATACTTAGTCTAATCTGACCAGAGAATCTTCCATGTGTTTGGGTAGTCTGCCACATGCTTGGCAAACACAATACATGTTTCATATGTTTTTCTGTAATGTCTTTTTTTTGCACACTTTTCCATAAAGCAACACTTTGCTGCACGTCTGGCTTATATTGGTCCTATAGAAAAATAATCCCATCTCACTCAAAGCTGCACAAAACTGGTGGTAAAACTGTCATTCCATCAGTATTTTTATCAATAAGGTGACAGTTTTCCCTTCATTTGCTAACTACATATGAGTCTAACAAGATGCAAATAGACTTTTAGATGGCCTAAAAGCCCACTGCAAAATGCTAATATATTCTATTTAATGCATTTTCTTCATGTGGTGGGAGCAAGCTTCAGGTTTTTCAACATAACCAAAGGACAAGAAGGCACCCGGTTCGGAGACTGTATTTCATTGGGGATACTTTAGAGCTAATACAATACATAGCTAAAGTGAGAAAGGTCAGTTGCATCCCTTGGTCAGTTTAGATGGATTGTACAGACTGTAAGAAAGGGCCTCATCCCTCTATCTCTCATACACAGTCTTGGAAATTGCATACATCAACTGTGGAAACTGTCATTTGATGTACACCGTGCCTATGACTTATCCACTGGCTGCTGCAGTAAAGTGCACTGAAGTTGTTACAACTAACCTGGCCGCCTCATTGCTTCCTGCACTACTACTACATTGCAAAGTGTTGGCATCATGACAATCAGGACTCTACCTTGCACCTTAAAACCTTCACCATCAAGGGCACCTCAAACATCATTAGGCAGGAGAACTCCAGAATCAGAGAATACCCCAAAGGAAGAAAAGTGGCACTAAAAAACTATGACAGGAATTTAGGTGAATTTGAAGTCATTTTTTTAGATTGAGTTGCTGTGCACACTTGCATGATAAATTTGGTAAAAGTGCGAAGTGGTTTATGCCTGTCTCAGTAAAAGTATGGTCTGGTGGATGCCTGGCATGATGATGTGACTTTTTGTCACTTTTTAAAAGTTGCAAAAGCTACATGAGAAATTCAACAAACTTGGTCTAAATCCCACTCCACTTTTGAAAATGGTGTGGGTGGTGCAGGAAACCAAAAAGCCTAAAAGATGCAACACTTTTATAAAAAAATAAATGCCCAATATAAAATAACAAAATAACACCATTTGCTGTAGTACATTTCAAAGCGTTCCATTCTGGTACACAGATCCGTTGCTTGCTGAACTTACATTATTGATACAGGCTTATGAATGTAAACATGCATTCACAGTCCAAGACACCGCGGAGAGACAACATCTGATGCAGCACAGCATGTGCTGGAGCCACATCCTGGAATTTTGATGGGCTTGGAGCCCTGCACTCTCCTTGAAACATAATTACCATGTAGAAAAGTACATTTGGAAAGCTGACTCAATTAAATCGCTTAATACTACAGAGTGGGCTGCAACATTTAACCCTGTGAAACCCTTGGATGATTCCGTTGTTTAACAGTATTTTTAGAAGAAGAAAAACACTATTCTAGGGCAACATTTGGAATGGTTTCATACTGTGCCAAATTGCTTTCTCAGAGGGTTTCACTGAACAGCAGATTTCATGTTCTTCTTTTGGTTTTGAAGGTATGTAAAACACTGACAATTTAAACCTTTAGGATGGTGCTACATATACATCGTTTTTTTTCTGGCCTTTTTTAGGCATTTTGTGGTTGTGCGGTGCTTTAGGCAAAACATGTAAGCTCCAAATATTGCATGGAAGTCTATGTGAATATTTAACTCAGAACAAGCAGGCACTTTTTCACCCTTGGGTCAGCATTTGTGGGGTCTGGCACTTTCCCCAGTATTTGTTTCCTACAGACCTGTGTTGTTTTTTCTTTGCAGCTTAAAAAAAAAAAAAAAGTAATATGCAATGTGTGTATTGGTGCTTTCTAACGGCATTTATCAGTGCTTTTTTTTCCCATACAGCTCTATAAAGGATGTGGTATTACATGGGAAAGACACTTTCCTGCATACAAATACTAAGCATGCTAAAACACACTATTTAGGCAAAAATGGCTCAAAAACAATAAAAAATGATACAAACTACATTAGTCAAATCATGCTTTTCTGAGGATTTCTTTTTCCCAAGAGTCACTACAAAACAGGGTAATGGTACCTGCATATGAGTGTGGGTGCATGCACATAAGATCCACACAAATTTCAGTGTGGGTATATGTGTGCATCTGCAGTATAAGGCTACATTTACACGACTGTTGTGTTTTGCGGATCCGCAAAACACTGATACCAGCCCATGTGCGTTCTGCAATTTGTGGACCACACATGCAGCGGCTATCATAGAAATGCCTATTCTTGTCGGCAATTGCCGACTAGAATAGAACATGTTCTATTCTTTTTGCGGGGCTGCAGCACTGAGCAGCCCCATAGACATGAATGGGTCTGGGGGAGTGACCTGGCTGCAGAAGGAAATGGCTGCGTGAGTCTAGAGCTCCTGCACTGAAGCAGCTAAAGTCAGCATTTTTCCAGGACATAAGCCATCTCTCCCAACTCAAAATATATCCCGGACCTTATGATGACCAGAGGGAAGAGAGGGATTAAATCTCAGAGCAAACTGGATTTCTTCTTTGAGCCGGATAGAGACAAGAATGGAGCAGCGTGCGGCCCGCAGCACTTACTCATCCGGTTCCACAACATCATCTCCATCACAGGGTGAGGAAACCCTTAGAGAGGCAGACATGGGCACCGGAGAAACTACCAGAGCCTTACCTAGAAGATCGGTGAGACACTAGCCGAGCCCAGATGAGTCTCCTCCACAAGACAGACAGAAACAACTGAACGCCGAGGCGCCATCTTGGATCTCACTGTCGGCAAGTCCAGCAAAGCAGAGGTAGCGCCTGGCAGACACTGAGGCAGATCAAGAGGTGAGCACTATTTCTCTGCAACCTCAGGCACACTTAATTAACTGTCTTGCTGCTATCCCTACTTCAGATGCCCCTGCCTCGGGCTCCATGATAAAAGAACTTCTGATAGCATTTAATTCCTCACTTCAGCAGAGCATTGCACATTTATTAGTGCCATTACAGAAGTCGGTGACCGAGGTCGGAAATAGAGTCACACATATTGAATCTAAGATGGGAGAGTTCGCTAACTCCCATAACCAGCTCATAGATGATAGCCAAATAATGGAGGAGGAAATACAATCACTAAAGGCTAAGGTGGTGGACCTTGAGGATCGATCACGGAGAAACAACCTTAAATTCAGGGGAATCCCTGAGGAAATAGACCAAAAAAATCTGGTTTCCTATGTACAGAGTTTACTCAAGCTTCTATTACCCGACAGTTCTCCACTTGACCTTACTTTGGATCGAGCCCATAGGGTGGCTAGGCCCAAACATATTGCAGAGACTGTACTGCGGGACATATTAGCAAGAGTCCACTATATCATATAAAGGATGAAGTCATGAATGTAGCATGCAAGACAAAGGAATTGCCAGCTCCATACCAAGCAGTCAAAATTTTTGCGGATCTTTCAGCTACTACATTGAGACTCAGACGGCAACTGTTACCGATACCGGTCACTCTCAGAGAACATAATATCCCTTATAGATGGGGATTTCCCGTGAAGATCATCCTCACCCGCAACAATATGACCTGTGTGATATCTTCTGTACAAGATGGAGTCAAGCTTCTCAACTAATAGGACATTGCAGTCCACAAGTCTCCTACAGCTCCACCTGATGCGTCCACAAAATCAAGATCTGATTGGAAGAAACCCACCAACACTTAACCTGCTAAGATAAGATAATTCCTGGGTCCATGACATATTCAGCTAAGTTGCTGCTATAAGTGCTAATATGTCTTATTCTGCTAGTTCAGGGACTACATTCCATAAAAAGTTTATTCCGCCCTGTTATGATATAGTGTCTTCCATATTTAAGACACCATACTAAATGTTTTTCTGCCACTAAAAAGTGGTAACGTATTTTGGACTTTTTGTGTGTTGTTTTACATTTACACTGTTTTCTTTCTTTTATTTTTATTTATTTAGGTATAGGTTTTCATCTCTCCTCTGGGTGCAGGAATTATATTTTGTGGGTGGCCCTCTAGACCTCTCCAGCACTCCGCCCATTAGTGTGAACTGTACAGTTCTTCAAGTAAGGTAATACATTTCACCCTCACAAGATGGTGATCAAACTGACATCTCTCAATGTCAAAGGCTTGAACAGCCCGTTCAAGCATTCCTTGCTGTGGAAGGAGGCTATATCTCTTCATTCTGATGTATTATGTGCTCAATAAATCCATATTGTTTCTCAAGATGCACACAGTCTTAAACATCCTCAATACTCACAAGTCTTTCAAGCACACTATGTAAAAAAGCAGAGGGGAGTTCTTTTAGCAATCAGGAACACTGTAGCTTTTACCCAAATATCTGTTGATGTGGATCCTAATGGGAGATATATCATACTTGTGGGACTCTTCAATAACATGACATATACTATAGCTACAATCTATGCTCCCAATAGTAGACAGTCTCATTTTTTCAATAAGGTGTTTTGTAAGATTGAACACGTAAAGAAAGGTTCTGTTATTCTATGCAGTGATTTCAATACGGTCCCTGATGCCACATGGGACTCCACCTCTGTATCTCAATGGCGCTCAGACATATTGCCATCTTCCATACTTAAACGTAGACTTTATGATATCTGGCGCATCCAACACGGTTCGGAAAGGGAACTATACATTTCATTCCATTCAATACCTACTCTAGAATAGATTTATTCTTCGTAGATGATTCTCTCCTGCAGACTGTGACCACTTCATCAATAGAGTCAATCAAATGGTCAGACCACGCACCTATTACTATCACTTTGTCAGAGACGTATTCTCGCTCCAGGCAACAGTCAACCTATATGGAGAGACAATGCATTTCTAATGGCCCATTCTTCCCATAAGGAAGAAATTTGCAAGGCTATTTTGGAGTACTTTGAACTTAATTCGGGTACAGTTTCAAAATACTCCACTTTATGGAATGCTCACAAGGCATATGTTAGAGGAGTATTCATCAAACTAGGGCACCAAGTGAAAAAAGAAAGGGAAAAAAGGTTCTCAGAAATATATTGAAAACTCCAGTCTACAAAATCCCAAAATAAGAAAAATCCTTCCCTCTCTCTTCAGACTGAAATCAGACATTTAAGGAGTCAGTTCAATGAATGTTTACTATATTCTTATGAGAAACAAATGCGTTCTCTGAGGGCTCAGTATTATTCCCAGGACAATAAAAGTGGGAAAATTCTGGTCAATAAACTGAAAAAACGGGCTCAAAAATCTAGAATACCATATCTTATAAACGCCACAAATACTCATAAATTATATGATCCTAAAGACATAGCTAATAGGTTTAAGGAATATTACTCTTCACTATATACTCTGGAGGAGAATGGGCTAACGCCTCCTACACACCAAGACATTACCTCTTTCTTAACCAGATTAAAACTTCCCACTCTTTCCCAAACGCAACTAACCCAATTGAACACACCTTTCACAGAAGCAGAGATTCTCATGACTATTAAATCTCTTCCATATAACAAAGCCTCAGGACCAGGCGGACTCTCCAATACATATTTTAAAACGTACCAAGACATATTGCATCCTTACTTACTCAACATGTACTCAAAAACGATAGAGACTGGTTCATTTGACAAGGAGATGTTATTAGCAACGATAGTCAACCTTCCAAAACCTGGCAAGGAACCAACACACCCACAAAATTTTTGCCCCATCTCCCTTTTGAACACAGACATAAAACTCTTTGCAAAAATGATTGCTAACAGGGTAGCTGCAATCCTACAAAATCTCATTCATCCTGACCAGGCAGGGTTCGTTAAGCATAGACAAGCTTGCCTGGAGAAAAATAAAACAACCTGCTATCTTGGTCGCAATGGATGCCGAAAAGCTGTTTGACCGTGTGAATTGATCATTCGTCTTTTCAGTGCTACAACATCTGGGATTCAGCGGTTATATATTTGATGCCATTAAAACACTATATAAAAATCCAGCAGCTAGAGTACTCACTAATGGGGTTATATCAGATCCATTTGTGATCTCCAATGGTACCCGTCAAGGTTGCCCATTGTCGCCCTTGATATTTGTGCTCACGATTGAGCCATTGGCCCAGGCTCTTAGACAACATGACTTGGTCACAGGCATACAAATAGGGGATATCAACCATAAATTATGGTGATATAATCCTTTCACTGACTAACCCAGATGTTTCTCTTCAGACTTCCCTTGACATAATTGCTAAATTTGGACATTTATCCTATTACAAACTCAACCTAGATAAATCACAGATTTTACCATTTAATATTCCCACTTCTCAAACAAAAACACGCGTTTGACTGGCAGAGTGCACATATTAAGTATCTGGGAGTACTTCCGACATCTTCTGTACACGTCTTATATAAAGCAAATTACCCCCCTTTATTGAAATCAATAGAATGGGATTTGAAGCAATACTTAGCAGTGGAGATATCTTGGATAGGACGTATTGCCTCCTTCAAAATGTCTACACTTCCCAAACGGCTATATTTATTTCATACTCTTCCTATCACACCTCCGCATAGTTTTTTCCAAAAGGCATCCCAGGTATTAAGCAACTATGTTTGGCAAAATAAAAAGCCCAGGATAGCAGCTAAAATCTTACAAAAACAAACTTACAGGAGGGTAGGGCTGCCACAGATATACGATTATTTCTTGGACTCTCAGATTTCGCAATTACGGAGGTGGTGGAGTGGAGACAAATTCTCTACTTGGGTACAATTAGAACAACATATGATCTCTCCTCACTCCCTGAAAGCTATATTGTTAGCATCTTTACTGCCTGATTTCCAAGCGCCTAAAGAACTCCGACTGTACAATAAGTCACTCTATCAGGCTGTGGAGGCGGTTCCATTCCGCCACCTCAAAAACTACTGTCACACTAACCCAATGGTCACCGTTACGGACTTTGAAGTTTCTCATACCGAATCTAGATCTACGGGGCTGGGAGGAAAAGGGACTTGACTCAATGTCTCTGCTTTTTCAAGACCAGAGCCTTCACCCTTATCTGACTCTTATGAAGCAATATGATCTTCCTAAACATGATCTATATAAATATCTTCAGATTAGACACCTTTTGAGTGGTGCGGATCCCTTTCTCTCCCAGGCAAGTGATATAATGTTCAAGCTCTGGAGCGGGAATTCCACAACCAAAAAGGGTCTTCGACCCGTATATGATGCTTTAAATTAAAAAGATAAAATACTCAAAACTACGCCACTGTTGTCGTGGGAAAAGGAAATTAATGTTTCTTTCTCAGATTCTCAATGGTCTAGTGCCTTTTTACACATTTCTAGGTCTTTCAAATGTATGTCGCATTATGAATCAGCAATTAAGACGTTACTCAGATGGTACTACCCTCCTGACAGACTTTATCGTATATTCCCGGGTGTGTCTGCGGAGTGCTGAAGAGGTTGCGGGGGCCGTGGTACTTTGTTTCATATATTGTGGGCTTGCCCTCAGGTTACCAGATACTGGAAAGATGTGTTCTCTTTGATAACCTCCATCACTGGGCTAGTTATTCAGCCAACACCGTCGTTGGCAATTTTATTTATTGGACTAGAAACCTTTCCTTTCACAGACAGACAAATTATAATACATATATGCTTAGCCGCCAAATTAGTGCTAGCACACCATTGGAAGTCCCCAATTATTCCAGATCTCACAGAGATTAAATGTTTCATAAATGTTTATATGAAAGGATAATGGCTCTAAAAAACCCAATACAGCAAATATGAGAGGTTTTGGAAAACGTGGATAGCTTTTCCATGATCTTATATATGTAAAAGAATTCACCCAGAGGACAGATTACCAGCTTCTTAGAGAGCTCTTTCTCAAGTTTTATATAAGAATTTGTCACAAATGTTATTTATAACGTTGCTGTTATGTTATATTAGGTTCAAAACAAGCACTTTCGTATCCTTGGATCAGTTGAGTCCATGAATAACACCACATGTAACGCTGTTCATCTCAGGACTGTGTATTCATATTCCTTTTATTTAACTTTTGTGATTCCTTTAACCTTTTATTTGTGTTATAGTTTATTTTTCTCTGTTTAAAACACTAAAAACCGAAACGAAACAGTATAATCATTTTTCTACCTATTGTGCAATGTTTGTTACAATGAGCTTAAGATATGTCTCAATAAAAATAATGTTAAAAAAAAAATAAAAAATGAATGGGTCCAGATCTGAGCTGCAAAATATGGCCACCTGGATACGTTGCGGAACATGTGCACAAAAAATGCAACGTAGTACATTACCAGCAAAGGTTATGAGATACACAAATCTCATTCACATTATGCAGATTTTTTTCCATGTGGAAATTGACCTGTATTGCGGATTTCTATATTTGTAGCATGTCAATTTTGTTTGCAGTTTTAGATGTGGATTTCACCCTTTTCAATGGAAGGTGAAAATTGCATCAAAATCACATCTAATCAACACCAATATCTGCAATTAGAAATTGTGGATTTTGATGAAGTTATGCTGCAAAAAATATGCAAGGAAATTAATGTGCTCATTCACACTTGTGTGCCTAAAGGTGCCTGCACATGATGCAGATTACGTGCAGTATTTCCACACAGATTTTTTCGCAGAA
Organism: Rhinella marina; assembly: GCA_900303285.1. Classification (NCBI taxonomy): domain Eukaryota; kingdom Metazoa; phylum Chordata; class Amphibia; order Anura; family Bufonidae; genus Rhinella; species Rhinella marina. The sequence goes on from ONZH01000490.1 coordinate 19,737, forward strand.
AAAACGCAGCGTAGTATACTTCCAGCAAAGTGTACGAGATTAACCCCTTCAACCCCGGGCCTGTTTTCACCTTCCTGACCGGGCCATTTCTTACATATCTGACATGTGTCACTTTATGTGGTAATAACTTTGGAACGCTTATACTTATCCAGGCCATTCTGAGATTGTTTTCTTGTGACACATTGTACTTCATGACAGTCATAAATTTGAGTCAATATATTTCACCCTTATTTATGAAAAAATCCCAAATTTACCAAAAATTTGCAAAAATTTGGAAAAATTTCCAAATTTCAATTTCTCTACTTTCAAAATACACAGTAATACCTCCAAAAATAGTTATTATTTTTACATTCCCCTTATGTCTACTTTATGTTGGCATCATTTTGTAAATGTAATTTTACTTTTTTAGGACATTAGAGGGCTTAGAAGTTTAGAAGCCATTTTTCAAATTTTCACCAAATTTTCCAAAACCATTTTTTAAGCACCAATTCAGATATAAAGTGATTTTGAGGGGCTTACATAATGAAACCCCCCATAAATGACCCCATTTTAGAAACTACACCCCTCAAGTTATAAAAAACTGCTGTTACAAACTTTGTTAACCCTTCAGGTGTTCCACAAGAATTAAAGGAAAATGGAGGTGAAATTTCAAAATTTCACTTTTTTGGTAGATTATTCATGTTAATATTTTTTTTTCTTGCAACACAGCAAGGGTTAACAGCAAACTAAACCTCAATACTCATTACTCCGATTCTGCAGTTTAGTTTTTAGGCACCATTTTGTAATTGAGAGACCCTGACGTACCCCTTCAGTGGAAACCCTCATAAAGTGACCCCATTTTGGAAACTACACCCTTCAAAGAATATATTAAGGGGGGTTCTGGCCACTTTGACCCCCTAAGAGTTTTACAGAATTTGGAAACACTTGGCTGTGAAAATGAAAAGTTTCATTTCTTCCAATAAAATGTTGCTTTAGCCCCAAATTTTTCATTTTTACAAGGGGTAACAGGAGAAAAGCACCCCATAATTTGTTACCCATTTTCTCCTGAATATGACAACACCCCATATGTGGTGGTAAACTGCTGTGGGGGCACATGGCAGGACTCAAAACAGAAGGAGCGCCATATGGATTTTGCAGAACAGATTTTGATGGATTGGTTTGCGGGTGACGTTGATTTTTAATTTTTTGAGTTATTGTCTTATGTGGGGGCTCATTTTTTGCGGGACGAGATGGCGGTTTGATTGGTACCATTTTGGGGTACATAAGACTTTTTGATTGCTTTGTATTATAGTTTTTTTGAGTCAAGGTGAAAAAAGTTTTGGCATGGTTTTTAAAAAAAATATTTTTATAGAGCAGGTTGTTATGGACGCGACAATACCCAATATGTCTAACTTTTTTATTTTTGGAACGTTTTACACATTAGATGCATTTTAGAACAGAATAAAATCTTTTTTTTGTGTTGCCATTTTCAAAGAGCCATATTTTTTTCAGTTTTCAGGCGATTGTCTCAGGTAGGGTATCGTTTTTGCAGGACAAGATGACGGTTTGATTGGTACCATTTTGGGGTAAATACGCCTTTTTGATCGCCTGCTATTACACTTTTTGTGAGGCAAAAGGGAAAAAAATGTCTGTTTTGGCTTAGTTTTTTTAAACATTTTTTTACAGCATTCGCCTGGGGGGCCATCTCATGCAATATTTTTATAGAGCAGGTTGTTACGGACGTGGCGATACCCAATATGTCTAACTGTTTTATTTTTGGATAGTTTTACACATTAGATTTATTTTTTGAACAAAATAAAATACCTTTTGTGTTGCAATTTTCTGAGAGCCATATTTTTTTTATTTTTCAGGCGATTGTCTTAGGTAGGGGCTCATTTTTTGCGGGACAAGATGACGGTTTGATTGGTACCATTTTGGGGTACATACGCTTTTTTGATCACCTGCTATTACACTTTTTGTAAGGGAAGGTGACCAAAAAATGTCTGTTTTGGCACAGTTTTTTTTTTTTTAAACTGCGTGCACCTGATGGGGTGGATCATGTGCTATTTTTATAGAGCTGGTCGATACGGACGCGGCGATACCTAATATGTCTATTTTATTTTCCACTATTTTTTACAATTTTTTTATATTATTTTGTAAAAATAACTTTTTTTGGGGGGGGGACTTGAAACTTTTTTTTGTAAAACTTTATTTTTTTCACTTTTTTTTTAACTTTCTTATTTTACACTTTTTTTTTTCACTTTTGGGGGTCTGATCCCCTTACAATGCATTACAATACTTCTGTATTGTAATGCATTGGCTGGAAGTGTATTACTCAATGTAATACACTTCCAGCACACTGCCTGTGAGATCCAGGGGCTGGATCTCACAGGCTTCCATAGATAGCAGCTGGATGCCTAAGGAAGGCATCTGGCTGCTATCTCAGCCATCGGGTCCCCATCACAGCAGCGCGGGGACCCGATGGCAACCCCTTCCCACCGCCCGCATCGCATGTGCCGCGGTCAGCACTGACCGCGGCACATGAAGGGTTAATGGACCGGCATCGGTGTTTTCACCGATGCTGGTGCATATATCAGGGGTCCGGCTACTGGGCACAGCCGGACCCCTGCCGCTAATCGGGCGGGCGCAGCTCCTGCACCTGCCCGATCAGCGCGCCGTAGCACTACGGCGCTGGTCGGGAAGTCACTTCCCGCAGCGCCATACATGTACGGCGCTGGTCGGGAAGGGGTTAAACAAATCTCATACACACTTTTTATTTTTCTTGGGTGCGGAATTTGACATGTGCAGATTTTGAAATCAGCAGCATGTCAATTTTGGCTACGTCTTTCTTGTGCAGATTTCACCCTTATCAATGGAATGGTGGTTTACACGTACAGCTGTTTTGGTTTTTTTTGTTAATTTTCAAGACAACTTTTTCTTTCTGCTGGATCCACTCCTGGCTTTGGCTAAAAAATTGCAATAGAAACTGATTTTAATATTTTTTAAGCCATGTGAAAAACCACCCATTCAGTAATTGGTCAGGATTAGAGATGAGCAAATCTTCCAAGATTCGGTTCATTTCGAATTTGCCAAATTTTTCAAAAAGTCTTAATCTATTTGTTACAAAACAAAGTTGCTCCAATTGCCCTGGAAATTTGTATATAATCCCCTCTAGTCTTCTAAAACATAGATTTTTTTTATGAAAAGCTCCTAACTAATTTTGTTAATTTTTTACACATTTTTTTCATTTTCCCTTAGCCGTCTCCTCAGTCTGATACAACGTCAGGTGTAACTGTATCTACTTTTATTGTTGCCACCGAAAACTGTGCTTGGCCCATAACTGACTGCAATTACTTCCTGCCTGGTGGTGACAGATTGCTTATATGCTTGGCTCCATTTTACAAGATTTGTCCGAATTGAACCAGAAAAGATTCGGGTTTGATTCGGTGACTAAAAAAAATCAGAGATTAGGAAACCATTGCTGCTTTTTTTTCTTCAAAAAAGCATCACATCTCTCTGCATGACTTGTGTGGTATCACAGATCACCCCCCCCCCCTTTCCAATTCAATGGTGGTGAGCTGCAATGCTACAACAAAGCCATGGAATATTTGGTGCTGTTTTTGGATGCACAAGACATTGATAATATAATTCTGGAAAGCTACTTTATAGGGGCCCTGGATAACCTAAAGCAATTATTACCCACCACTGTACTTGCCTTCCTTCACACTCACAGAATGGAGCCACATTCCTTTACCACTGGTGCTTTATGGTTTTATCCCTCTTCCTAGACAGGTGTGACTGGTAACAGCATTAGTTACAGGTTCTTTTATGTTCTTTCAGATATTTTGTTACCCTTTTTCTCCTTCACTTTTGCATACAGAGATGTGTTGCATATTTCTTTGTCTTCATTATAGGCTAGGTAACATGGATCCATTAATCTCTGAACATGTCTGTAGATATTGTCTGGACAGGATGGTGCCATTTACATGCAAAATACATAAAAACAAAAATGATTAAAAAAAAAAGGTGTTTCATGATGTGTGAGCAGCACATTGTCAAGAAACAGAGCATGTGAAAGTGGTGAGGAGTTGAAACATGAAGGGGAAATTTATCATGAGAGGAATTTGTGAAGACAACGTTCAAATTTTACAAACGTTGCACCTTATTTACTTGTAGTGAAGAGCGAAGTCTACAAAAATTTCATTTGACTAATTTGGCAAATTTCACAAAGAAATTTACTTTGTGATGAAGTAATTTGTCACAAATCGAATTTCTTTGTAAGTAGCGTGCACAATGATGGGGAATGGCGATTGCACCTTCCCCTGTCATTGAACCCCTCAGATGGCACATCCATCGCTGATCGTGGCATCTGAGAATAATAGTAAGGGCTTTCAGGGGTTAATCCATTGAAAAACAAAATACTGACCTTATCCATTTTAGTGTGAAATGGCCGCCACGGCCATCTTGATTGACGCATGGTGCGTGATGACATCATCATGCTTGCCGGCCTGTTGAGTGATATCATCATGCTGGCTGGCGTGGTGACGTCATACTTCACCATGCACAGGATTTTGCACGGGATCTTCAATAAAGATGGCCATGGTGACCTCTTTGCACTCAAATGGATGAGGTATATATGATTTTTTTTTTCACTGCCATTTAAGGGAAAAATTATTTGTTACCACAAAGCGCGAGGAAATTCAGCTTTTCGGACACTTCGATTTGCTCAACCCTAATTACTTATACTAGTGTAAGTACCTAGGTCAGTTCAAGATTGTGAGAAACATTTCCAGACCTGGATACAAGTGAGATAAAGTATTAATCATAGGAGTAGACAATTCAAACATTTCTCTCCAGCCCAGCATTACATGGAACAATAGATTAGACTGAAATTTATAGTAAAAAGACATAAGAAAAGTTTAGGTTGATTTCTTAAAGAGGATTTGCCATGTAAATTTTTTGATGTAAAAAACGAAAATCAGACATCATATAGTACATGACAATCTATTTCTAACAAACCTAAAACTAGCTCTGTACCTCACATAGGTCCAGAGATCTCTCCATTCACTGCTCCAATTGCACTGCTAGATTATCTTCAGCCTGGCATCTCAGGGGGAGTGTCCTTTCTGCTGCAGCTCTCTTTCTGTAACAACCACAGGTTTTAACAGAACATATGGCTGGTGGCAGTTGAAGATTTAACCTGAAAACATTTGACTAGTTAAGTGAGATGGACAAGAAATAAGGAAAAGAACAAACAGCAGGCGGCACTATACAGATACATTTTATTGACTAGTTCACTGGCTGTACTAAATGTTTAATTACATGCAGTTACAAAATTATTCAGATCCGGGTGCTGGTGTGAAAAACATAGAATATGCTTTGGGACACAACCATTCTAAAACTAAACCTCTCCAAAACTGAACTTCTTGTCTTTCTCCCATCTTCTAACCCACCTAATCTTGATATTTCAATCTTGGTCTGTGGTACTATCATAACTCCGGTGCAACGTGCCCGCTGTCTCGGGGCCATATTTGACTCTGATCTTTTCTTTGTTCCCCATATTCAATCACTTACACGCTCTTGTCGTCTGCACCTCAAGAACATTGCCAGAATCCGCCCTTTTCTTACGGTGGAAACGGCAAAAACTCTTGTCGTTGCCTTGATTCACTCTCGTCTTGACTACTGCAATGCATTACTAATCGGTCTCCCTCTCTCTAAACTCTCCCCCCTTCAGTCTGTCCTAAATGCTGCTGCCAGGCTCATCTATCTGTCCTCCCGTTACAGTGATGCTACTATTCTATGCCAGTCACTTCACTGGTTGCCCATCCACCACAGAATACAGTTCAAACTTCTCACCCTCACCCACAAAGCTCTCCACAGTGCTGCCCCTCCATACATCTCTTCCCTCATCTCCGTCTACCACCCTACTCGTGCTCTCCGTTCTGTTAGCGACCTAAGATTAACATCCTCCATAATTCGCACCTCTCACTCCCGTCTCCAAGACTTTTCTCGAGCTGCTCCTACTCTCTGGAATGCTCTGCCCCTGAATATCAGGTCAATGCACAACTTCCCTACCTTCAAACGTGCCCTAAAAACACATCTTTTCAGGCAGGCTTATCAAGCTTCCTAAAATGACCTTTCCCCAACTAAAACGCTCCCCCACCAACTCCTCTGGCCTGAACTCGATCCTCTAATAGTCCCAAATCCAAAGCAGATCGTCCGGCACCACACCTTTCACTACAATTATGGCTCGAATCCTACCTATCACAATCAACCACCTTATGTGTCACCCCCTATTCCTCATAGATTGTAAGCTCTTGCGAGCAGGGCCCTCACTCCTAGTGTTTCAGTTGTATATTAGCTAGTCATGTTTGTATTGTACACGAACCCGATGACTTTGTAAAGCGCTGCGGAATATGGTGGCGCTATATAAATAAATATTATTATTATTTTAAGACCCCATAATGTACCTGCATGTCAAACATAATGGTACCATGAAGTATAGATATGTCATGGTGATTGGCAGGCACATAAACTTTGCAGGATGGCATCAACATTAGGAGCCCAGCTATAATAAACAGCCAGGTTCCTGTTATACTTTCCAGAATCAGAAAAATAATCCCATAAAATAATCCCAAAATAGTCCCATAAGGATGCCTTCACATGATTCAGGTTTTGTTGCACAAATTTCCATGCCTAAAAATCAGTTCACCTGAATGGGGCTTGCAGAAATCCATGTTCTTGCATGAGAAAATATTTTTCAAACTGGATGAAATCTTACTAGAGATCTATAGCATTCTACATGATTAACAGTTTCCTTGGTTTAATAATGGCCAATGAATGATTTCTAGTACCTTAAAATAAACCATATCTTGTGCCTGTAGGATTGCAGTTCAGAGCTTGTGAAGGTGGCTGCTGCCATCTGCTTGTCATACACTGGTATATCTATATAGTGGAAGATTTCCACCACTAATTCCCCTTTTGACTTGTGTTATTGAATATCTAATAATTCTGTGCTGGCAAATTCACTGATAATTCATTGTTAATGCTGTCTTTTAATAAAATGGCATGTGCATTACCCAATGATACACAAAAAATGCAAAAAAAACACATTTCTATGAGTTTACACAATGTTAAAGGATTTATCAAGCATTAGAAATGTTTCAGATGTTCTGTGGCTGATGCTTTACAAAGGGCACACTGTCAGCTGAGCATTGACAGGGTGAATTAATGTAGCAAGAAAATACCACATGCAAGTGAAGATTATAAAGCAGAGTAATACAAACAGTTCATAAAAGACAAGGAATTTCCGTAACCTTGAGCGCTGTCTGAACAGATGAGACTCAGAAGAGACTCTAACAAGAGAGATAGCACGGAAAGGGGCAAATTACAATAATCTACCATCATTTCAATAAAAATAGACTTCTGAGAACTGAAACACGCTTTCAAAATTGTTCACTTCATCTATTTTAATCCCTGAGGATAGGTCATCAATATGGGAAAAGCAGAAAACCCCACAACTCGCCAGTCACTTTCACAAAATGTTATGTTCAACCCTGACATTATCATATAGAAAATGACTTTTGATGCCCCGGTATTATGTTACTATATTATCGTATCTTTACTGAATATATATCTTCTTTTTCACATAAGAGCAGATTATAGATTTATATGTACTCTAAGGGCCAGTTCACATGGCTGATTTTGAAAAAAAACAGCGTAGAATCCACACAGGGTTTTTTCAGTGCGTTTTCTATGCGTTTTTTGACGTGCTTTTTTTAACAAGTGGGTGTTCACTTCCATACAAAGCTGCATTTTCAGCTCAAGGTTTTTGGCTGCTTCTTTTTTCCACGTTTATTTTTTCCATTGAAATAAATGGGGGGCTGTTTTGAGGCTTTTTTTAAAGCTGAGGCAGAAAGGCTCCAAAATCAGCGCCAAAAACACATGCAACAGATTTTGTTACAGAAAATTTCTGCAATTGAAATTCAGTTCCATTCACATGAATAGGGCTTATAGACTTACTTGTGCTTGCCGCCAAAGTAAACCCATTCAAAAGAATGGAACTGTTTTTAGGTTGCAGAAATTTCTGCAAAAAAAAATCTTCCATATAAGTGCACCCTGAAGGAAATCCATTTGTAAAAGGAAAAGAATAATAATCTTAGTGATCAGAAATGCAAATTAAATTATGGCAGAGGAACAGAGCACTAGTTTGATAACTGATGAAAAATGAAGTAGATTTCAGACTGTGCCATAACTCTTATTAGACAACTTGTTAGTGGCAATCACAGCGCCCATAACTTTTTAAGATGTTGTGAGTAAGGCTACATTCACATCTCCAATGTGTAATCTGCTAGCCTGTTCCAGCAGAGTAGTGGAGAGTATACTGTATCCGACATAGCCAGACACCACTGGGCACCGCCAGATCCCCATTCACTATAAAAGGGTCCGACAGGGAACTGGTAGGTTTCCGGCATAAATGCAGGCTGTCAGACAAATACTGGTATTTTTCCTGTAGAAAGCAGGCATTCACACCGGGAATTACCAGATCCCATTATAGTGATAGCGATAGGGTCATGTGTGGCGGTGTCCTGCTATGCCAGATATGGTGTACTCAGGTAATCTGTTCCTCTGCTAGAACCGGCTACCGGATTACACGTCGGAGATGTGAATGTAGCCTAACATGAGCTTGTCAACTCATGCCATTCATCTTGGGATATCGTGAGCCAAGAAGAAAGGTGAAATAGGACACATCTTGTAGATTGCCCAAGCCCTTCAGGCCGATTCACCTCACACCCTCACACGCTGTTACGCCCTGTGCCGGCATAAGCATAAATCACCCCCTGAAGCCTGCAAGCACACCCATGCAATAACACAAAACTTTTGCCACCACCACCTGCCCATTATAAGGTCAACAGGACACCCTGAGTGTTCCACTCGCAAGCAGACACACACACACGCTAGTAAGCCTCATGGACAACAACATACAGCCTCAGACTGCACACACACTCTTCATGAAGTTTACAGGTGCTTAAGGTTATAAGACAAACCATCAAACTTTTAGGTTTAATGTATGGAAAATGATTAACAAGAGACATACATAAATGGAAAACAATTGTAAAATAAAATGGAGAAAACATAGAAAGTTCTGATATTTAGCAGTTGCATGGTAAAAGTCCTTTCCTCCCAGGAGATTTGGGCAGAGTAATGGTACACAAATCAATCCGATTGGATCTCCCACTTTGTGACACCCAAATATCCCAAGGATTATATGTTTATGTTTTTTCCTCAAGGGGCATGCCTGAGGGGGATTCTCCCTCACACCTCTGACTCAGCCCCTCTGGCCATCTAGGGAACAGGTGTTAAATATCCCAAATATATTTTCCCACTTGCCCTGGTGAAGATAAAGGCCCCAGCCCTTCTTCATAATTTATATCTCACCGTTCCGAGTCCTAGTAGATCAAAGGAGACATGTCCAGGACACTCATTAGGTGAGATCCTTCTTTTAGGAAGATGAAGGCGAGTTGATACCCCATGCCTGGTGTCCATGCGATGCCCCCATCATACCAGAGGTGATGAGCTGGATTCTGGAGACATCCACCCCCTCCTGAACAAGTTATGAAGGACTATAAATTATTGTTCATTCCTACTGACAAAAGGGGCCAGAGAGTCTGCAGTCCCTTGTCCTGAAGTGTGATCAGCAAACGGGCACATCCTCTTTAGCATCTCTGTGCTAACTACCACCCAGGGAGCAATTTGGCCGTTTCCAGGAACGAGGCAGACAGCTCGACTCTCTCTATGCAGCCTTAAACCAATTTATGAATCAATTACCCCTAACATGGCTGCTGGCCTTGTAAAACAGAAGATAGTGTACAAATACATAAATACACACTGTGTGTGTATATATATATATATATATATATATATATATATCACACATAATATTACTGCAAACATTATAATAACTAAGGATAAGGCGGTCCTTATTCCTGACATATATGGTTGTATGTTTGGGGCCTTATACTGCAGCTGTACACAATGGGGCTGATTCACAGAGGCTACTTTCTCATCTGTCACATGAAGATCCTGAGGCCTCAACCAGCATAAATGGCTAGAGTCAGCCGTAGCATGCAGCGGTTTGTGTCTGGACTGCATTTTTGCCACAATGCGGACGGGTCTCCATCTGGATCCCATTATACTTAATGGGGCCAGTGGGAATTCTGGTTGCATCCGGCAGTGCTGAATTCAGAGAATTCCGGCAAGCCATTCTCTGGCAATACAGCCTGCCTGAATTGCTGCCGCAGATGTGAAAGTAGCCTCAAACTGAGTCCACATCACCCTTTTTGCATTCTGTTCTTCTGATCCCTCAGAAGAAAAGAAAAAAGTAAAGAAAAAAAAAAGGATCCTTTATTATGAGCATCATTTTTTTTTTTATCTGTTGTTCTGATGGATCAGAAAAACAGAAAGCTAAAAGGTGATGTGAACTGACCCTTATCTTGTGTATAAGTTAAACCGTGTAAATTTAGTCTAATAATGTTGCTAATCATTTACGTGTACAATGGCTTTTGCTGAAAGAGACATTTTGTGCATGTTGCTAGACATGCTAGACATTTTTGTTTATTATTACACCACTATTGGTTGGCTTCCTTTTAAAAAAAATAAAAATTGGAACATGCCACATTTAAGCCAAACTCCTTCCCATCAAACTATGCCCCCAGCCAAATGAGGCATAAAAATGTAAATGTGGAGCAAGGTATATAAAATGGTTTTGGTGCAGATTGACCACATTCAGTTTAGTAAATAAATCATAGTAGGATTACTGCATTTTAGGGTGCTGTACGTAGATCTTTCATTTAAAATTATGCATCTGTTTTATGAGATAGCGCTGTCTAGTAAATGAGCTAGAGACATCACTGAACCTTAGAAACGTTGCTATTCTCCTGTGTATCATTGCACTCACTGCACTACTGTTTGTTATGTCTTTGGAGCACAGCTAGACAGTGCATATTTTAAGATGTGAATCAGCCCACTGACTATATATTTCTAACAATTCAATAATCCCCTCTCAGATTCATTTTTTTATTTACAAACCCCACCGTACCTGTGGAAAAACCTGGAAAAACCTAGGTATATGCACCTGCTCCTCACCAATCCCTCTTGGATTAATGGTTCCCTGGCTCTCCTCATTGGTCTTTTATTCCCAATTTCAGCATTCCCATGTTCAGCATGGATGGAGTAATATGCACTGCTGTAGCCAGTGATGGCCTCTGTGATTAATGTCACCAAATGGCCTGTCACTCTGGTCATTTGCTGCTTTGGCAAATGTCAATGCTGAGGCAAGCCATTGGCTGCAGTGGCACACGTGACCCCATCCATGCAGAATTTGACAGATAGGAACTGGAAGACCAATGAAGAGAGCAGGGAGCTACTACGAAGCGCAGGCAGTAAATATTCTTCCATAAGTACAGATAGTTGGGGTATATTTTTTTTAAGCTGGACAGCCTCTTTAATGTCTACTAAAAACTTCTTGATAATAGTGTTGTATGTATACTTTGTATAGTGTGAATGTATACTTTAAATAAACTTTTGGAGTACAATAGAACTGCTGATCCATTTGATAATAACTGTGATTATTCTTTAGTTATATCATTATAATTATACCTGCTTAACACAATTTACATTAAAATATTTTAATATTGACATACTATGTAGTGTGCACAAAAGCTCAAAATGAATTGTTTTGGAGTCCAAGAATTGGTGCTAATTTATTTCATAATTTATCATTTTCTTGTTTTCTGATGCTGAAGTTCAGATCACCCGTTCATCTCACAGCTATTTGAAGCAGTTCTCTAGCCTTTTTAAAGTGATAACCTATCTTTAGGATAGGCTATCACTAGATAATCAGTGGGGGCGTGCCAAGCTGATCTGGCTAGCTCTAGCACTGTTAATATTGTAGTGGATGAGGCTCATCACTGAAGTCAATGGGTGCAGCCCTTCAGTGACAAGCATTGTCCACTATGATGTTGAGGGTGCAGTGTAGTTCTGGTGCTGACTTCTGAGCTACACCGAAATAGTTCATTGGCAGGGGTGCCATGAAACTATCACCTTCTCCAAGGAAAATATTACAAGATAGAGTTAAAAATAAATTTAAAAAAAGTAAAGAAGCAATTGAATTCTAAATAATAATAATAAATAACTCAATAGCTTAGGAAGACATGGCCTTCTCTGGAGGCAAACAAAAGCATTATCATTGTCTGGAACTCTGAGTCATTGAGGAATATAGCTTTGTGATTTTGTCTGCCTTTAAAGATATTAATGATGCAGGCGAGTTATGTTACTACCACAATATGATGAGAAAACCTTAAACTAGGTCATTATTCTTAGGTGAAAAATGTACCTTTTATAATTCCAACAGATGCTAGCTTAAGGAACACTTATCAGACTATATTACTGTTAGTTTTTTATGGTTCATATTTTTATGTTAAGGCATACAAGGGCAGTGTCAAAATTTTATTTTATAGATGCATAAAAACATGAACATACATAGTGTACTAAACCCAAGATGAAATTACCATTGACATTACTAAGGCAATGGATCGTGAGCAAGGCCTTCCTTTCAATGAAACGTGAAAACTAATGAGGTGGTGCCCTGATTCATGCAACTTCTTTCTTTGTTGTACAATAAATTAAAAAAGCTGAATAAAATGTTAGACCACTACTAAAATATGACCATGGACTTTTTCCTTGAGAAGCTGAGGATTACTTATTTTTTCTGGCTGCTCTGAAAACAAGAGTCACATTAGTCGTACTTTGTCAAGGCTTCTCGACAAGTAGCTTTCCATACGTTTTTATCCATAATTTATTATGAAACCACAAAATAGGATTCTAGGGGTGTAAGACATACCGTATTATAGATCACATTCTCTTTTCCTTTGTTCATTTAATTTAACACTTTAATGACCATGAAAAGGCCTCAATGACTTTGAGAAAATGACGCACTGTTTTAATTATGTTTTTATGTTTAACATATTTTTTAAAGAATTTTTGGTGCTTATTTTTAATTTCCCATGTCAATATGTGCATTTAAACAAAAATCATAAAATCCTGCAGTTTTCCCACTAGCAGCTACTACTACTACTTCTAATAATAATAATAATAATAATAAGCACCACTTCTTGGTCTGTACAGATCACATTATTGCAGTTATCTGCTTATCTGTACACATAAGTGATATCATTACAGGCAGGATTAGAATGACAGAGAAGACATGATCCACCATTCACAATAGGTGATTGTCAAAACTTATCTTTTCTTTCCTTGTACAATGACCTCTACACAGGTCATAGAGTAAGACCAGAAAACTGTCTGATAGAAGTCAATAGGGTCCTCTCCTGACCATTGGGTCTATGGTCCATGGGGCTGCCGTAAAGCAATTTTCTTAATGCTATGTAAATGCTGTTAAGAACAGCTCAGGAAAGATGGCAGCCCCCATAATCACGTTTAGGAAATAGAATTAAAAAAAAATCTCCAACTGGAAAATAAAGAGGTCACTGGTTTTAACTGGTAAAAAAAAAATAAAATAATAGGTAGCACATTTCCTTTATGTGTTTTATTCCAAGTAGAATTGTGCCGTTATCTACAGACAGAGGTTTTAAGATATTGATCATAGCCATACTAAAGTAAATGCAAATTTTGTAATAATCTACTCTAGAAACAACAGTCCATACTTATTTTTCACAGGCAGTACAATGTCTGGAGTCAGCCAACTGTAAAAATCCAAGGTTGTATTGAACATACATTAAAAGCAAGTGGTGTGCAGCCACAGAGAGGAAAACAAGCCAGGTTGCCTTCCCCTCTGTGGTTTACACCACTTGCTTTTAATGCATCTTCAATAAAACCTTGGATTTATTTTTAAGTATTAGGTGGAAACTGCAAGTCAACAATCTGCATTTACATTTGTATTAATATTTTCAGATTTGTCCTCTCTCAGCACAAATAAAAAGAAAAAAGGAAAGAGAGGAAAGTGGGCATGGCCAAGCTGTAAATGTACTTTTAGACACACTTTCCCAGCTTAAGGTGACAGAAGTCAGGTTTTAAAAGACAAATCTAAAGGTTAAAACATGCTGAAATCCTGTACTCCCTACATCATGATAGTAAGGCAGAGTAGACCTGTCTTTGAGCTAGAACTCAAAGCACCAAGATGAGTTTGGGTCAATAATGGAAATTACCTTGTCACAAGGCATATATTATCTAGAATAAACTAGCCTTTACATCATCAACTTCCACTTTAATTCCTATTTTTAGCTAATTTCATGCCTTTGTGATCATCTACATTTGTGCGAAATAATAATGCATACATAACTAAATCTTGTTTCCTCACTCCAGGTGCCTATGTACTTCAGGTTAAAGCAACTGATGCAGATGATCCTACATATGGAAGCAGTGCCAGAGTGGTTTATAGCATTCTTCAGGGACAACCTTATTTTTCTATTGATCCTAAGACAGGTACAGACATGTTTTTGCATGCTTTAGTTTTCTTTGTTGCTCATTAGGGATCATTTTTTGGTTAAATTTATGATCTTGGATCTACAATGGTTTCTAGAATAAAAGGTCTCTACCAGAGAATTTAACCCCCTTTGACAAAACATTAGAAAATGTAACAAACTTTTCTGAGATAACTCATATTCAAATCAATGGCTCTTCTTAGAATGAATGGCTAACAGAGATTTCTCTGTCATAGAAGTGTTAGGGTAGGTTAATATATGTGGCAAACAACTCCAGTAGTCTGTTCTGGCAGAGGAACAGACTACCAGAGTTTACAGTATCCGGCTATACTGGATGCTGCTGCACACCGCCAGGTCTCCTTTACTGCATAAATGTCTGCTTTTGGCTCGACAATATAGCTTGTTTTTTTTTTGCAATGGGGATCCGGCGTATGTGGCAGTATCCAGTTATGTCTGATACAGTAAACTCCAGTAGTCAGTTCCTCTGCTGGAGCAAACTACTGGAGTTTAGGCTGAATATGTGATATTCTTATATTTATTATATTTCTGAATATAATGTTATCTGGATTTTCTCTTTAACCCCTTCCTGATATATGCCATACATGTACGGTGCATGTCAGGTCGTTAAAGATGTTTTACAAAGCAGACACCCATCAAGTGAACAACAGAATTTACATGGGTTTGGTATAGAAGTTACCTTTGCTGGAGGTGGCTAAACTTTCCCTAATCTCAGCACTAGTGGTTTACACTGAATACTGCCCTAATACTGGCCTAATACTGGCAAAGCAGATGACTCACTGATGGAATGCCAACCCCCAACCAGTACTTGTTCCTAAACCCTAACCTGATGTCACCCTAACTCTAGAAAGACTATATGCATTCCTCCTCCTCCTCAGGGAGTTAGCAAGAACATGGTCTGTGCATCAGGACATCAGAGAGACAGTGGCTACTTTACTTGGCCACAACTGAAGTCTGTGCTCTGGATGGAAAGAGCCACTTAGCAGGTAAAGTGGGAAATAGTACAGTTGCCAAATATAATGATTGGCACTGCTAGTATTTCCTAAACTGCCTACCTGATGGTTTAAAGGGGTTTTCTGGGATTGTACTACTGATGACCTGTCCTCAGGACACCTGGGACCCCTGCCAATCAGCTGTTTGAGAAGAGTTGTGGCCTTCTCTTAGCTTTCCCTAGGCCAGTGAGGTCACGTTCATCGGTCACGTGGCCTAGGAGCAGCTCAGCCCCGTACAGCACTGTGCTAGGTAAGCTGCGAGAAGGTAGGGGTGCTCATAGTTGCACCGGTACCTTCTCAAACAGCTGACTGGCGGGGCTCCCGGGCTTCGGACCCCCACCGATCAGATACTGATGACCTATTCTAAGGATAGGTCATCAGTAGTAAAATCCTGGAAAACCCCTTTAAACTGGTGCTGCTTGAATTCCATGCTGTGAAAGCCAGCACAAGCTCTATCTGTTGCATAGTAATGGGTGATCTTCTTCCTACAAATTTCTGGAGTGTTGTGTCTTATGTGGTTTGTGTTAAACAATTAAAACATACAAATCAGACAGCGATGGCAAGATGCTTGCTTTGCTGACAGCTGTTCCTTTAATCACCTTTCCATACTTATTCACCCTTGTGTGCATGTTTTCTAAATATGGAGAGGAGAGTAAGCAATTGTCATACTCCTCTGGTGGCTGATTATCCCTGAGAACAAGGATCAAGCATGTTGACATTCAACTAACTGATTCTTATCTCTCCCAAAATCTACCATTAAGGGAGCAGCGGGAGGCTCATAGATGTTAGATAGTAGGATGGCTCCACAATGATCAGTGGATTCAGCAGACATTCATCTAATGTCCAGGGGCACCTTTTCTCATATCTTAGGCTACTTTCACACTAGCGTTTTTAAATTCCGGTATTGAGTTCCGTTATAGGGGCTCAATACCGGAAAAAAACGCTTCAGTTTTGTCCCCATTCATTGTCAATGGGGACAAAACTGAACTGAAGACAACGGAATGCTCCTGAAAGCATTCCGTTCCGTCTTCATACCGGAGAACAAACCGCAGCATGCTGCGGTTTGCTCTCCGGTCCAGGCATCCGCACCAAGACGGATCCGGAATGACCCCCAATGCAAGTCAATGGGGACGGATCCGTTTGGTGTGGACACACCAGTAATCCAGATCTGTCCTCCATTGATTTGCAATGGGGGGTCATTCCGGATCCGGCTACATACATAGATACATACATACAGACATACATACATACATACACACATACATACTCACATACTCCAGGGACGCCGGCAGCATGTCTTCACGCGCTTCCTGCGCGCAGCTATGACGTTTCCCCACTGCACCCAGCAGAGGGCGCTGTGGGGAATCGTCATCACTGCGCGCAGGAGGCGCGTGAAGATGTTCTGCCAGCGTCCCTGGAGTATGTGAGTATGTATGTGTGTATGTATGTATGTCTGTGTCTTGTTCCCATGTGTGTGTTAACATGTGTGGGGCCGGAGCGCTGCTCCGGCTCCACACATGTATCAGCGGCAGTACGGATCCGTCGGCACCCTTTAGGTGCCGGATCCGTGCTGCCGCTAGTGTGAAAGTAGCCTTACACATTATTTTTCAAAACTGGTGTAAAGGAAAACTGGCTTAGTTGCCCATGGAAATCAATCAAATTCCACCTTTCATTTTTTAGTGCCTGGTCAATTGCTACGTGCAGCTAAGCCAGTTTTGGTTTATATCAGTTTTAATAAATCCCCCCCTTCAGTGTCTGTTAAATAATCCCTAGAATTGATTATCATAATTGTATATAATTCCAGCATCTACATGCCTGGATATGACTGAATAACACATATTTAAAAATTCTCACAAGGCTTCTCAGTAGCTTCACATCAAATTAACTCACAAATATGTGATATTTTTCCATTGCCACATTTAGTATTTAAAATAACAGCTTCTTTTATACTGTACCTTCATTCTCAAAAAAGAAGCCTCATTATTATGAAGACAGCGTTTTCTAATGAATGAATGAGCATTAGCTGCTTTCAAGACAGTGCCAAAATATATTTAGCAAAGTACATCTTGCTTTAATTTTTTATTCATTTTCTCATGCCATATCATTTTCATTGTGCAGTAATAAAAGAAAAAAGTGTTTTTAAATAAATGGTTATTACACCATTTAGCTAATTATTCATAAGACTTAAAACAGACAATCCAAAACCAGAATTTAAAGGGGTTGACTCATGATGGCAACCTTGTCCATATGGCATATATTACTTATTTACTTCAAAGAGTGAGCGATTCCATTTGAATCCAGCCAAAACAGAGAACCTCCCGAGGTTCATCAGACATTTCCGAACCACAGATATGGAGCTATAACTAATTTTCTGATGAAATACAGAAACATTAGGCGTGTTAATGCACCATATTATACCTCACACTTCAGTGATTTGACTAATGATTTCTATAAGTGAATGTGAGCCAAAACCACAGTGAAGTCCACAGAGAGATAAGGTATAATGGAAAAATTTGCACCTGTTCTGTGTTTAGAGCCACACCTGGTTTTGGCTCACCATCACTGTTGGAAGTCACTGACCAAAACACTGAAGTGCGAACTAGGCCTAAAAGCAGTGTTACTTAATGCATTATATAGGATGATTCAAGAATTCTCTACCAATGTCCAACTACGGTATATTGTTTCCAGGCTAACCAACTCTTGCAAGTTTGTATGCTCCCCATCTCCAAAGCTTATATAGGTTTCCTACTATGAAGTTAGCATTTATGTCCTAGAAATAGAGGAATAATGTAGGTCATGAGCTCCAATGAAGAAAGGACTGATGTGAGGGATGATGTACTGTAAGTGCAGCTCCATGGAATATATTATGTTTGTACTATGTAAGCAACAAGAAATAAATGATAAGATTTAGTAGACATCATTACACTGAGTCTGTCACCAGGAAATCACCAGACACAACATAGTATAGGGCTAGCTCAGCTGAATTCAATGAGAGTGAGCCCAAACGTTTTGCCTTCCTCTGCTAGTTCCTCCCTCCTCTTTTTGATTGACATGGCTAAGTTCCTGCATAGTCATCTATAATCAAGAAGGAGAGAGGGGCTGATGTACAGAATAACTTCCCTTGGTGCACATAACTGCTCATTTGCATATGAATTAAATTTTTTTTTCTCCAGAATGAAGCAAAGGGTCACTTAGTGAAAAGTATCATATCATTCATCTGATTTAGTCCTACAAGGCATTGTGCCTGGCTTATCAGTCAATATCCTAAATTCTCAATTTCCTATTCAGATTTATGAATATGATATCATTTTTCCTTCTTAACTAACTTTTTTATTTTCTTGGAAGGTGTGATCAGAACAGCTTTACCAAACATGGACCGAGAAGTCAAGGAACAATACCAAGTACTTATCCAAGCCAAGGACATGGGAGGGCAACTAGGTGGTTTGGCAGGCACCACCACTGTCAATATAACACTTACTGATGTCAATGATAATCCACCCAGGTTTCCCAAAAGTAAGTGCTTATTACAAACATATTTAATACATTATTTTCTTTTTAATGTATAATGTAGCTTGTTTTTTGTGTTTGTAATATACTTGTATATATGCAGAGACATACCTTGAATCTTCTGGGCCCCCGTGCAAAACCTGTAACAGTTGCACCAGCTACCATTTGCCATTTATAATTCTGGTGTCTTATTATGTGATAGGGAAACTCCACGGCCCCTTATATGACAGGCAGGGCCGTTGGTGGGCCCAGTGAAAAATGTTATTAATGGGTCCCCACTGTCCTTAATATTCTGTTATCCTTTGTAGAGTTTCAGCTCTAGTACTGCATACTATGGTTTCTATGTTCTGCTATTGTGTTTTATGCAGTAACATACAGTACCTTTCAATGTTTAAAGAAGCTAAGGAGGGAAATTATTTTTGAAATTAAAATTTTCACACATGAGACATAGTCACATTCAGAAGGCATACCAGTTAGTGGATCGGTCACCTCTCCTGACATGTCTATTTTAGAAAATAAGTGTACGACGCATGAAATAATTCCAACTACAAATTAATAGAATAAATTAACTACATTTTACCATTCTCCTTGTCAAAAGGGAGTCCAATCACCACTGATTCAGACTACATGCATCCTACAGACAAGGGGAATGGTAAGGGGGAAGAATAACAGGAACATCATCATTTCTAAATAAAAATGCTCTGGAGTTGTTATCTCATGGGACAGTGACTCACAAGTGATGTCTTTTCTATAGATGTTCTATTTTCTTTTCTTATCCATGACTGCAGAGTGTCCTACAGAGACATGCAGTTGACCTCCTGGTTTTGCAGCCATTTTCAGCCTCCAGAGAAACACAAATAATTTCAGACATTAGACCAGACCCCAAATGAATGCAAACCTCAGACTAGACATCTTAACATTAAGTTAAATGAAGAGCTTCATAAAAATGGAGGTCCTAGGGGGCCCAAAAAAAGGGAAGTGTTGGAGACTACAACAACCCTTACCCTGAACAACAGATGACCTACAATAGAATATCTGTTCATTATGGGAAGTGTTGTGTCATAATTCAAATTGTTTTAAAAGAAAAAGCCATACTTGGGACTGGTGTATGGACAATACAAGTTGCCTGGTGTTAGAAGCTGTTCACATGTTTACGATATGATGAGGATTATGGTGCAGATTCAGCACCAAAACAGTAATTATATTAGCTAATACTCCACATATAATGGAAATGAATGGCCTTCTGTACCCCGTTCACATGCTCTGGCAAAAAAGCATACAGAAAAATAAGCATGCTACTGTAACTGGTTGGACCACTGCAATAGCCTTGAAACAAGTCAAGGGAAAATAACTAGTGATGATTGAGCACCCCGATGTTCGGGTGCTCTGGACGAACACTAGGTGGTGCTCGAGTGCTCGGCCGAGCACCCAAGCATAATGGAAGTCAATGGGAGAAGACCAGGCACCCCTGCTCGGATGAGGGGAGGGTGTCTGGTCCATAGGGAAACGTCAGAAAATGGTGGAACCCCACAGAAATGGTTAGGGAACAGCATGGGGAGGATGTCTGGATGCATCTTGGACACCGAAGTTGCTGCTATTAAAGATGATGTCCGAATATTACGCCACTTTTGCAGAATGACAAAAATACCCCCAAAAAACCCAAGATAACATTGATTTTACAGGAAATATTGTTGGGAAACATATATTTACTTGTACGCTAAGCGCAAGTGCTGCTGAAAATTACACGGATGAGGCATTCCCATACAACAGGTATATCACAAAAAGGAGGGCCTGATTATCATTGTGGTATAATTGTGGGACTCCGACACTCATAAAGCCTATGCACTAAGTGAAAGGGCTGCCAAAAATTACAAGGAACAGGCACTCCAATAACCCTTTATTACACATAAAGGAGGGCATCAAAGACACCCATGAAAAATTATCATTGATGGCCTGCTGCTGACACTCCAAAACAATAGGGGTGACATGCTGCTGACAAGCAGACCATAAAAAAATTTAAGGGTGACACGCTGCTGCCGAGCTGACCGTCCAAAAAATTTAAGGGTGACACGCTGATGCCCAGCTGACCATCCAAAAAATTAAGTGTGACACGCTGATGCCAAGCTGACCGTCCAAAAAATTTAGTGTGACACGCTAATGCCGAGCTGACCGTCCAAAAAATGATATTCTTGATGTGAAATTCTACAGAAGAGCAGACCGTAAAAAAAAATGTAAGTGTGACACGCTAATGCTGAGCTGACCGTTTTGATTTGACATTCTTGATGTGACAATCTGCTGAAGAGCAGACCGAAGAAGAAATGACCAGGGCACAGGTTATGTTTCTGGACACATGCTGGTGTAAGGTGGGCATGGCACACCGGGAAAAATAGTGGCGGCTGGGGACTGCGTAACGAGGGACAACCGCCACCATCAGGCTATGAAAAGCCTCAGTGTCCACCAGCCTAAACGGCATTTCCAAGGCCAGCAATTTAGAAAGTTGCGCGTTTAGAGCTATGGCCTGTGGGTGGGTGGCAGGGTATTTGCTCTTGCGTTCAAATGCCTGGGGTAAGGACATGTGAACACTGCGCTGGGACATTGAAGTGAATGTGCTGGCTGATGGTTCCTGCGAAGGTCAAGGTGCAGGGCGGGAGGCATCTGGGCCTGCATCTTGGACAGCAGATAACAGAGGGGAAGAGGAGGCAGTGGTGTGACCTGCAGACACAGATCGTGGACCCAGGCATTCGGCCCACCTTTTAGGGTGCTTTGCTGACATGTGGCGGATCATGCTGGTGGTGGTCAGGTTGCTGGTGTTTACGCCCCTGCTCATCTTGGTACAACACAGGTTACAAATTACAATACGTTTATCGTCAGCACTTTCCTCAAAAAAGCGCCAGACTGCGGAACACCTAACTCTTGGCAAGGGAGCTTGCCGCAAGAGGCTGCTCTAGGGAACAGTTGTGGGCCTGGTTGGCATGGCCTGCCCTCTCCCTTTTGCCACCCCACTGCCTCTTCCAGCCTATTGCGCTGCTGCGGATCCCTCGGCTTGCCACCTTCCCAGGTTGGGTCAGCAATTTCATCGTCCACCACCTCCTCTTCCACATCCTCACTCTGCTCCTCCTGGTGACATGGTAAACTAACAAGAACCTGACACCTTAACTGCGTCTCATCCTCATCCGGAACTAATATCCAATGTGGGATTAGTTCTTTCATGCCTAGAATCTATCTGCATGGAGGGAAGAAGGAGGATAAGGGTGAGGATGCGGTTGCCCAGATTCTTGGCTACTGAGACTGGACTTTGTGGAAGAGGGGGTGGTGCTGAACTGACTGGAAGCATTATCAGCTGAAATCCAATCAACTAGCTGCTCGCACTGGTGTGGCGACAAGAGTTGTGTCTTGCGCCGCCCTGCAAACTGTGACATGAAGCTAGGAATTGTGGATGACTTTGTTTCTTGGGCTCTGCCAGCAGGCACAGTTTCACCGCGCCCAGAGCCATGGCCTCTGGGTTCACCATCAGCAGCACACCCACTTCCCCGTCCCTTAGTGCTCGCCTTGCGCATATTGTATAGTATATATGCAACTTGGTCACAACTACAGTGCTGCAGATTTTTATTAACTGTATGATCAGAAAAATTTAAACGAATGTCCAATATTCTGAATGCGCAAACGTTATAGAGCAGACGCAAATGAGGAGCTGTGGCCTAAATTATCGGTATTAAATGTAACAACGGATGTCAGCTACAGAGATTTTTCAAACGGTTCTAATACGCTGTTCACCTAGCGTTACTGACAGGGCACACTTGGGGGTTTTTTTGCCACCAAAAAACAAAAAAAAAAGATGTATTTCACAATGGACTTTGGTCTTTTTGGAACAGAAACAATCTTTCTACCTACCCAAATCCTATCCCTATAGTTTAAATCCCTCCTTGGGCAAATTAAACTGCAGACGCAAATGAGGAACTGGGGTCTAAATTATCGGTATTAAATGTAACAACGGATGTCAGCTACATAGACTTTTGAACGGTTGTAATACGCTGTGCACCTAGCATTACTGACAGGGCACACTTGGGTTTTTTTTGCCACCCAAAAAAAAAAAAGCAGGCGTATTTCAAAGATGTATCTCCCAGTTTCTTTTTCTCTAGAAGATGCTTCTTTGTCAATTAATTTTACATGGATCATTGGCAATTAGGTCCTGATTTATCATATGCCAGTCTATGATAATACCAGTCTATGATAACCCCGCCTGCTGCCAGTGGCTTCACCTACTTTATGACAAGGCTTATGCCTTGTCATAAACTAGGTGCAGCCATTGGTAGTCAGTGCACCTAAACTGAAATATACACCAGACTGGGATTTTAATCTTTTTCTACATCACAAAACTGGCCCCCCCACCTCCCCGCCCTTGCCACACCCCCTTTCTGGGAAAGTGGCTAAGGCAGTGGTGAAATGTCACTTGCGTAAAAAATAAAATTGTGCAAGTCGGGTTGAAAGTGTCACAGAAATGAGGTTTGCACCTATTTGACACTAGAAGACTGGCAAAACCAAAGATTAATTAGGTCCTAAGTCATAATAAATAGGGGTTGTCCAGTGATATAAAACTATATAAACATGATACTGTTTACATAACATCAGTTACTTACTGTATTAATAATGTATCTTAATTGTGGGTTCAAACAATCCTTTCATTTGACCTTGTTTACCAATTGCCTCCTTTAGAAGGAGCATGCCTGGCTCAGGAAGCTCTTTACTGAGACTCTTAGTGCAGACTTTGATGCTGCTGAAATTAGATTCTGCTTTCTACATCATTCAAGTCCGGAATTGTGGCACATGCACATGTGGGCTTGCTGAGCCTGGCACACTCAGTTTAAAGAGGGCAATCAGTGAAGGACAATGTCATGAGACTGCAGGTCTGAAGAGCAAGTTGGAGCCCAAACTTAAAACATATTATTATTAGTAATTTACCGATTTTATGGAAATTTAATCATTTTGTATAGTTTTATATCATTGCATAATTCCCTTAGTTCTTAATGATCTAGTTTACGTCGAAATGATTAGTAAACTGAGGCTTGTTTCTTCAAACTAGAGTATATTCATCTTTTTTATTTCATGCATCTCAAAGACCTGCAGATCAAACTTTTCCCCTGACAGCTTCTATTTAGACACAGTTATCTTCCTTAACCCATAATTATAATATCACTTCCTAAATGAATGACTTAATTAGCCAAAAAAAGATTATTGTTATACTTAGCTCTGGTTTTGCATAGTACATTTGTAATCTTTTATGCTCTTCCTGATTGGCTGCATTGATGAATTGCAGTACAAGACCTACATAATTTAGGGTCCTTTTACACTGGTTGAGGATTGAGCTAATTATCAGGAGTGAATGTCCATGCAAACGCTCGTCTCCAATAATTGGTCCATGTAAATGTGGTACTGATCCTGTAATAATGGTCATTAGTTGAGAAAGAAAACATTTTAAGAAGTGAAAGATGAGAGAAAAAAATATTCTAGGAGAGCCCTAGGACATCTCAGTGTCATACACAAATTTTTAGGCCAATCAGAGCACTTATGCTGGTAGAATGAATTTGGACCGGAATTGCATCAGACGGTTTGGCCTAATCAAAACTGAACAGAAATTTTAGCAATTTGCTCATCTCTACTTGCTCAGTATTGGCCCAGCATTCGGATGCTTAAGAGGACCCTTATAAATTTTCTAATAAATCAGTCTGGGCATTTTAAACTAATTTGTCAATACTGTAAAGCTTGCTTTTAGATCAGATACATATCAACAAACCACCTCCAGAAAACACTTCTGCTATTACCACAAGTAGCGGGTTTGAAAATGAAAGATTTATTGGCTACCAAAAGTAATACCTCCAGTTTGTGCCTGCATTAGATTTTATAAATGAGGTCTATTGCTATTTAAAGTGGTCATAATCCTGAGATGGAGACCGTCTGTCTGATTCAGTCTGACTCAAACGTACATTTGTCTGTCAGCATTGGAAATTATATGACCATGTACTGATAGACATCATCATTTGTTACAATGACTAATCAGTTCACATAAAATGGGCAAAAAAATTCTAACATGGCAAATATTTTTATATATTTTTTGCTATACTGTAGGAGAAAAGAAGAATCTACTGCTACATTTCCCAAACTAAGAAAACTGAGCACACTGATTATCTCACCTATATTAATTCCTTCTCTCTGTATGCATTTTGATTATGCAATTTTTTTCATTTTTTTCATCGGTCATAAATTGTGATAATTTAAAAATTCCAAGCAACAGTAATGGACATCTAATAACTGACACCTGTTGACCTACAGTGACGAATGCTGAGTAACTGACGCCCACTGACCGAGAGTAGCAGATGCCTAATAACTGACCAACATTTACAGATGGACAGTTTATTAAGTGTGTGCTTTGATAAGTTTTTTTCATTTTATACAGGACAGTTAGGATAGTAGTCTGATTTCTTTCTGCTCCCAGAAAAACTGCACTGAGAGCAGAGAGAAACAAAGCTCATGTGGCTGTATTTGGCAAATGCACAGCAGGGTTAACACAAACTCTTAACTCAAATTTCTTAACTCATCGTGTTATCTTGAAACAAAAGCCATTGAAAAGCAATTGAAGGTGTTTGCTTAACGCATTTAGTTTAGATAGCATGCCTCAGGAAGTATGTGTAACTCTACTACATCCATACCCTATCTGATCTCTATGATAGGGTTATCATGGAGATCACATGATCATGGACCAATAAGAATGCCTAAACAGAGTAATGTTCTGCACATTTTGTGTTATGAGGGGGATGGGGGGGGGTACAGCAAATTTATGTTGGCAGCCAGGCATTTAAAAATGGTGCCCATTGGCACATGCAGCGGGTTCCATGGCAGCCAGGTGTCTGCTGTTTTAAACAGCAGACATCCGGCACTAATGTCCATGACCAGCAGTGATGCCAGATGTGTCGTTGACTTTTAAACCTTCAGATGCTGTGATCATTCGGGTATGCTCCAGTCCCCCCAGTGGGGATTGGGGGAGCCAGAGCATGTATGCAGCGGTCCTTATCCTCCTGTGTCATGGTACCAGAGATGGTACACAGCATTGAGGGGGAAAAACCTTGCTCAATGCAATCAAATTGAGGTCTGGGATCCCTTCCTACTAAGAACCTAGTGGTATTTTGATTTAAAATTATTACGGTTAATACCAGATGGATAAATATGGCAGATGGATCAAACATGGCCGTTGGATTATTGCAGCAACACTGTCCCTAGCGAATGAGCGCTTGCCACGTCTCATTATGCAGAGTTTTAGGGCCGTGACATCACAGGGGATGGCTACCGGTGGATTGGCTGACTGCACGACATTATGGGTTATATTACGTTCCCGGGCTTCTTACTTTCAATTTGTGACACAAGCAGCTGCCATTTTAGGAAAAACTGATTCGTTACCATGAAGCGTGAGGAAATTCAGGCTCGTGTCGATTTGAACTTTTCCTAAATTCAGACTGAATTCTGCTTTAGATGTTTCAATTCACTCAACACAAATGAGCCACAGTTCCTTTGTTAACAATGAAAGCTACAATGTGGACCTTGCCTCATTGTGAGCTAAGTAATAGTTTCCCTATTTATCAGTCCATTAAGCTAAAATAACATTATTCTGAATACATCTAGTAGCAATGTTAGCAATAGCAATGTTAGCAACAACAATATTAATAATAATCCTCCGCATCATTAAAATATATATCACTACCCCCTAAATCAGTGTTTTGCTTGGCTAGCGACAGACCAACCTCAATTCCGTTAGAATACCACTTAGATATGAAGTATCAGAATGTTTAACCAAGGTCACACTATATGATGTATGAGGATGTAAGATGCTCAAGGTTAACATATTCCTGGTGGGTTGTCTGCCTTGAATATGTAAAAAGCTGACACTGTTTGCATCAAGAATATACACTGCAAGTCGATAAGCTAGTATATAGTATATTTACAGTGTAATAAATTGGCCAATACATTTCAATATGTTTTACCTTCTGTACAGTAAGATATTAAATGCAAATATGATTAATAAAATCATTTATTGTATATGAGAAATGTCCATTGTTTATAGTCTATTGAAGGTGAAATTAATTTATATACTTTAATATATATTAATATAAATTGTCTGCAACTCACTACAAGACATAAAAAGCAGTAAAGATCAAAGACTATTCCTTGTGGTTGAACCCTAAAAACTTTGGAAGAAACTAAAGGAGTAAAGACCCCTGACGTGTGCTGCAGTCTCTTTGTTCTAGAGATTGTTAGGGTCTCAGTGGCTGGCCCACATGAAACTATTTTCAGACAGGTCAATGAGACATGCCAAAAATAATTTTAGGCACAAAGATCTACATAAACTTTAACCTACATATGCACAATAGTCAATATTCAATATATGTGACGTACGTGTAAAATGTGCTTTGATCTCTCTAAAAAGTAGCGTCATCAGATGTAGAATCTAAGGAAACTATTTTGGTTGTGCTTTTTTTTTTAAATTAAACTTTGCTTTGTTCTAATTGTCAAAATGCTAGTGTTGGGAAACATCCCATTGCTCAATGTAAATGATGGTGGCGTGTGTGGTCCCCATCTGTCTCTTGGTTTCATTGCTCTGCAATTTGTCAAGGTACAGTGGTGAACAAGACAGCTAATGAATATCATAAGGTTACCAGAAGGTTATTCCAATATACTATACACTTTATATTTAACCACTTTGTAGACACTTTGTATGAAAACAAATGTATGCATGCAGCTAAGAACTGCACAAAAATGAAAGTAGTAATAATGTTGTGATTATTTGGGATTTAGTACAATGCATAGTACAGTATATGTTTGTACATTAAGGCAAGGACTATGCTATAATTCATTATTATTTATTGCTATTATTTTTAGTGCAGCATAGTATAATGAAAGGTCCAGCATGCTATTTGCCCAAATGGCACAAGATATCAGAACATTCAGTGGATTCCTAGTTATAAGTTCACCATATTCATCGCTCCCATCACCTCCTCCCATCCCCCTCACCAATGAGGTATCTGTAAGGAAACATGGCAGTCTGCTAACCGCTGCTCAGAACGGCAGCAGTAAGTGGCATCAGCATTTCCCTCCTGAATACAGTGTGCTCATGTCAATGACTTTGCTGTATTCTTTTCAATGGAAAAAAATTGCAAAAATAAAATCTCTCCCACGTTTGGTATTGCAGCATTCATAATGACCCACACTACTCAAGTTTTATGTCAATTATCCTGCACGCTGTAAAAAAAACAGCCAAAAATGCCAGAACTGCTGCTTTTTGCTTAGTCGACATGAAAAAGTAATAAAAGGTGATCAAAAAGGGTTATTTACCCCAAAATGATACCAATGAAAACTACAAGTTGTCCCACAAAAAGTAAGTCCTCATTCAGTTCCATAGAAAAAAAAATAAAAAAGTTATGGGTAGAGATGAGCGAAGTTCTTAAAAATTCAATTTGGCTGCTTTGCCGAATGTTACAAAAACATTTCTTCAAGACTAATTACTTCATCACAAAGCACATTTCTTTGTAAGTAGTGGGTGCAATGAAATAGAATGGCGATAGTGCAGTTCCCCGTCATTGTACCCTTCTGATGCCATGTTTGTCTCTGATTGCAGCATCCGATATAAATATTAAGGTCTATAGTAAAAAATAAAAAAATAAAAATCATACTTACCACATCCATTTGATCGTGAAGAGCCCACTGCCGCCATATTGATTAAAGATCCAGAGCAAAATCTTGTGATGACATCATCATGTTGACTGGCATGGTGATGTCATAAATCACCGCACACAAGATTTTGTGCAGGATCTTCATTCTAGATGTCGACGGTGGGCTCTTTGCTCTTCCTTGTCCTTTCCTTGTCTTTTTGTTACCATGAAGAACAAGGAAATTTGGCTTTTCAGTGAATTGAATTTTCCCTGAAATTCGGATCTAAGTCCACTTCGATTCGCTCAACGTTAGTTATGGGTCTTAGGATGTGGTGAAGCAAAACAATTTTCTTCTTTTTAAACAAGGGTTTTTATTGTACAAAAGTAGTAAAACTAAAAAAAAACCCACTAAATATATTTCTACAATCGTGACCCGGAGAATAAAGTTATCAAGTTATTTATGTCGAAAAATGAATGCCGAGAAATTTATAACGTAAAATCTTATTGATGGTATTTGTTGTTTTTTCCCATCTCTCTCCCAGAAAGAGTTAGTAAGTTATGTGTACTCCAAAAATGGCATCATTAAAAACTTCAACTTGTCCCACAAAAAAAAACAAGCCCACACAGACTGAAGAATAAAAAAGTTCTACCTCTTGGAAGGTGGCAATGAAAAAAACTTGGTCAGTAAAGCCCAAGACAGGCTGGTTATTAAAGGATTAAATTTAATTTAAATTTGCATCGTTAAACCTAACACCATTGTCTATAAATAATACTCCAGTTTTTATAAATCTGACCTAAAAGGGTTTTCCAAAATTTATCCTTTGGATAGGTCATCAGAATTTGATTGGTGGGGGTCCAACATCTGGGACCACCACCGATCAGCTGTTTGAGAACGTATTGGCGTTCCTGTGAGCACTGCAACCTTCTCGCAGCTAACCAAGCACAGCAATATACTTTGTATAGCGGTTGTACTTGGTATCATTCTTAGCCCCATTCACTTGAATGTGTCACATGAACGTGTCATCATTTGGCCTAGGGAAAGTAGAGAGAAGATGGTTTCTGTCATTGTATACAGTACATGGCAGATTTTGACAGCATCATAGCCCACCATGTGATGGGGCCCTTAGGGTATGTTCACAAGTTTGATTTCCATTGCAGAAAATATATATGGCTAAAATCAGGGCCGTACATAGAAATCATGGGGCCCCATAGCAAAACTCACAATTGCCCCCCACCCCCCCTTAAAAAAAAAAAAAAAAGTAGAATTCTTGAACTAACCTAAGGGCTCATGCACACTAACGTCTTTTTGTCCACATCCTATCCACATTTTTTGCAGGCGGGATGCAAAATACAGACAGTGTCTGTGTTTTGCTACCCGCAAAAACGGCTATGGCCATGTGCATGAGCCCTTATAAGAACATGTGTGTTGTGTTTATGTTCCCATGAAGCACCTAACGGGTTAAGATGGCAGAACTGGTGCTAACTCCAGTCCTGCTAGATTCAGCCATGTATAGACACCAACAGCTGATGGCACAGGCTCAACTTTTGAGCCTGTGTCATCATGGCACTACACATTTAGGTCTTACAATATATAATGTTTGTGTGTATATATATATATATATATATATATATATATATATATAATATTACATAGACAAATTCTAAAGGGGGGTTCAGTACCTCCTTCCTCCCATTACCTTCTTAGAAATAGGCTATTAGTAATTAGGCAATGAAGGGCAAGGACTGACACCCTCCCCCTTTCAGAATTTGAAGTATATAAGCATATGTCCATGGGGGTTGCTGTGTGGTAAGCAGTGATTTATATATATATATATATATATATATATATATATATATATATATATATATACACACACACACATACACACTACCCATATCCAGATATATCCTACACACAGAATAAGCAGATTACAGATGGCATACACATAAATATACATATATACATACATACACACAGATACATACACATATATTGTGATATTGTGATACTGTATATATATATATATATATATATATATATATATATATATATACACACACACATATAGATATACACATCCATATATATATACATACACACAGACACTTATTTACTTATAGGTTGCAGGTTCTTCCTTCTCATCTGATGTCTCTTGGAGGCTAAAGGACCTTCGGAATGCAGTAATAGTAGCCTAGAGGACCTTCAATCATGTGACATGATGACATCATCAAAGGTCCTTTAGCCTACAGATTACTGTATTCCAAAGGTCCTTGATACTAGTATTTACACTATTTCTAGTACATTTCAAGCCAGACTGGGCCCCCTTTAGATACAGTCACACAGGGGCCCGGACTGGCTTGAAAAGTAGTAGAAAAGACACTACTCCCTTCTCCTCTGGGGCCCTGAAGCAGCTGGCAAGGAAGGGAGCTGTATACTCAGGTCGGAAAGGGGGCGGGGCCATTCAGCCTGGCCAGGCCCCTTCAGCTCATGGGCCCCATAGCAACTGCATAGTCTGCCTCTATGGGCGGTACGCCAGTGGCTGAAATCCATGCCATATCACACATT
This sequence comes from Rhinella marina, assembly GCA_900303285.1. Taxonomy (NCBI): domain Eukaryota; kingdom Metazoa; phylum Chordata; class Amphibia; order Anura; family Bufonidae; genus Rhinella; species Rhinella marina. The sequence continues at coordinate 50,995 of ONZH01000490.1, forward strand.
TTCTGGACCAAATCTGTCACTTTTTAACCTCTGTCTAATTTTCCACTTATGTCAGCAAATGTAAATGGAGGTTAATAGATCATAGATGATATGCTTTTCTGAATGTTCTTCCCGTATAGAAGAAACATATGAGAGCTTTCCTCTGTTATTTTCAACAATGCTAGGTGTGAACTCCATTCATTTTTATGAATAGATCTATTTGGATGTTCAAAATATCATGATCTGTTCTGTACTAGTGTAAGCTATTCCAGATGGCAAAGAGTCTACTCTTACTTATCAAGTAAAGCATTTTAGCCAATCTCCTGATTTTTGTCAGTTTCTTTATGACATGACAAGTAAAGTGCGACTGTTTGCAGGACCCCTGAATTTGCATAATCTCCAAAATTTCCATTATCTGTAGAAACAATTTTAGGGCTCTAGAGTTCCCCCTCTGTAATTCAGTAAATGAAAATCTATTTTCTACAAATAGAAATAGAACACTGTTTCTGATGGTTGAAGGGTGTTTAACTAGTTCTTTTTTCTTTTGTCTGTCTTTACCAGGTATATTTCATTTAAAAGTACCAGAGAATTCACAAGTTAGGTCACCGATTGGAAGAATACGGGCAGTGGACCCTGATTTTGGAATAAATGCAGAAATTGAGTACAATATTGTTCCTGGAGATGGTGGGAATCTGTTTGATATCATAACAGATAATGATACACAGGAAGGGATTTTAATCCTAAAGAAGGTAAGTCACTACACAAACTGTACAGGAGAAATTGGGGCATATTTACACATTGGTATAGTATTGTTTACATGACAATATAGGATATATGGGAGGATTGCATTAACACAATTTGACACACATTTAACACACCTGGAAAGAAAACTAGGAAGCAATTCTAACTTATATGAACAAATCCTGGTTGCCTGGCACATATACATTTTTTTCTACAGGCTCAGAATACCTCACCAATCCCCCTCGTGTGGTCATTTCCTGTACAAAAACTGGCAGGGGACCTAGGACGCATCTACAAACAGCCTCTAAAAAAAAACAAAAAACAAGGCTACTGTACTTTCACATTTATGTTTTCCTTTCCGGTTTTACGGTCTGTCAGAGGATCTCATAACCGCAGGAAAATGCATCCATTTGAATAATATAACCAGCTGCGCCTGCTCAGAACGGATCCGGTTGTATTATATTGAAAATAAACATGCTGGCTCCAGCATCAAATACCATTGTAAGTCAATGGACGCCAAAATTGGTTTTGTTGTGTCTGGAAAAAAAAAAAAAAAAAAAAACTAATCAGGCACCATTAACTTACATGGTTTTTGATACCAGCATGTTCAGTTTCAGCGTTTATTCCTACTTCCTTATTTACTACTCAGAAGCAAATCCGGATTTATTATGATTTGCTTCGTACGATTCTTAAATGTTCTTAAAATTTTGAATGCTAACGATATGTACGCTATGTACGCATTCTTCTTGCCCCCTGAAATGGGAAAATGACGATACGCCCCCCTCAGAAGTGGGAAAAACCAGCCTGGCCCACAGGAAACTATCTATTTGCAAGTATAGGGAGTGAAGACTCCTCCCTCATTACTCCGCCCTCCTCTCCAGTTCAAGCCAGCAGTGAACAAGACAGCATTGCGAAACAACTACGCCCAAAGTGGGGAGAGATGGTGTGGGGTACAGAGCTCAAACCACCGGAGAGGCCCGAGGATATCAGAGTGGCATAAGTGATCCCAAGAATCGCACAGACACAGGAGGTGTCCGCCGTGCCAGCTGGTGTGGCGGAGGTGGCAGGAGCATCCACTCTGCCACCCAGGAGGAGAACACCTTCCATGCGGCAGAATCCCATCGTGCCTGCATCAGTGAAGGTGCCCAGACCCTATGTGACTATAAGAAAGCAGTGGAGGGCTGGGTCATCCAAGTGCTTGACCATCCGAGGCGGGAGACCCTACAGTGGAACCGCGTAAAGGAACCATCCTCTGGTTTTCAGTGGAGCGAGGCAGTGGCTTTTTTGTGGACGACGAGGATGACTTCGTGGACCGTAGGTCTATGGAATGGTCTTACCTGTCCCAAGCCCGTCACACCCTATACATGGGGGATCAGGTAGAATATACCCCCATGGCATCCCTGAAAGGCCCCTTTGCTACCACGTTATTGTCAAAGCCCCTGGTACCTGCATTGCCAGCCGAGACCTGGCCGGATGATCCAGTAGCCACAG
>ONZH01000491.1:0-16052 GCA_900303285.1 Rhinella marina
TCTGGAATTCTTAGATAACCGGAACTCGAACTTGCAAATCACAAGTTGGCTCAATACTAATCATAATCTACTGGGATTGTTCAAGAATATATCCCTATCTACTGTATACTATCTGCAACATTTTCATAGCAGCAGACTGCTTTATGAGGGTTAAAGTTAGATATACACGTACCAATAATTGGTCATATTATCGGAAACGATCATTCCTGCGAATGCTCAATCCCAATAATCTGGTCTTCTCAATGTGCCACCGATCATCCGATGAATGAGCGAAATGCCATGTGATGTGTATGACTTTTTGATCACTTTTTTATTCAATTTTTTTGGGCGATAAAATGATGAACAAATGGCGAATTGGTCTTTTATTTCATTACGCCATTCACTGTATGGGCTAACTTTTTAAGAATAGTTTCATATTATGGGTGTCACGCGAGGTCGGCGTCGCGCGCCCTCTGCACGACATCGCCGGACCTCTCCGCCCCCCTAGAGACGAGCAATAGGGAATTGAAGTGCTGGTCTTGTTAGCCAGCACTTCATGAGTTAATTCTCTGTTTGGGTTTAGCCATGTGGTGCTGATCACACCACATGGCTACTACATATTGTTGGCAGCTGCTCCGCTCAGGTCATTATGCTGCCACATCACATGATCCTGGGCGGCTATTTAAAGATGGCAACGCCTCACTCAGATGCCTTGATTAGTCTTTGAGATCAGTGCTTGTGTTGACCTGCTGTTGATTATTGTATATTGGATTTGGCTTCGGACTCAACTACGCTTTTGCAATTCCCTTGGTATTTACTGACATTCTGTTCTTGACTTGGCTTGTGACTATTCTGCTATTGTGTTTGTTCTGTCTTTTCGTCTTTCCCTGATTCCTTCCCTTCCCTGTGACGTACTCAGCATAGGGACTGTTCCAAGTACGGTTTTCCGCTAGGGCACTACTGTAAGTAGGCAGGGAAAGAGGTGGGTTCAGGACAGGCACACTATCCCTGTTTCCCTGTCGTGACAGAATCACAGGCCGTACCTATGGAGCCGTTGCGAGGACTCACGGACAGATGAGTAACATGGCTCAGATGATCGGATTTGGCCGAGAGACTCCAACATCAGAGCAGCTGCGGACAGCCCGCAGTCTCCCTCTGCCAACCCCAATATGAACCCCATGTAAAATTGCCCGATTGGTTTTCTGGGGACCGAAGGACTTTCCGTTCCTTTAAGGAAAGTTGTAAATTATATTTCCGTTTACACTCACACTCCTCGGGTTCTGAGCAGCAGCGGGTAGGAATAATTATTTCCTTGCTGCAAATGTCCGCAGGATGGGCTTCTCATGCCACCTGACTCCCTTGTCTGTTGTCTGTGGAGGCTTTTTCCGGCCTAGGTCTTTTATATGAAGAATGACTTGGCCGCTGTAGCTGAAAACTCAGCTCAGAGCATTCGGCAGGGTAACGTGCAGTTGGGTACTGTGCTAGTTCAGAAAAATGGTGTGTGTCCTCAAATGGAATGACCCTGCTTTGAGAAGCCAGTTTAGGGTGACTGTCTGACCATCTGAAGGATTTACTAGTTAGTTATCCTACTCCTGACACCTTAGAGGCGACTATGACCTTAGTTATCAAACTTGACCGACAGTTTAGGGAGAGACAAAAGGAACGTTCTGTTGCCCCTCAAGTTGTCGTGTTGTCCGAAGTTCCTTTTCGAGCCCGTCTCCTATGAAGGTCCAGAGAGAGCCTATGAGTTGGGAGTTACTATGAGGATCAGAGACGCCTGGAGGGCCTGTTTCTGCGGTGAGATGAACCAACTGGCTCCAGCAGTGTCCCGAGACTTTGCTCTCAAAAGGTCTGTCCTGGAGTAAGTACCCCCGCGTGTAGAAAGAAAATTGTTACCTTTTCCATTTATAACCAACTCAAGAGATCCTTGAAGCATTTGTGGATTCAGGTTCTGCTGCTAATTTTATTGATTATGATTTTGTGCAATCTGTGGGTGTGCCTATAATTCCTTTAAGGGAGGTAATTCAAATTATCGCACTGGATTCCACTCCATTGAATAATGGGAGAGTGGGTTTTTGTACTCCTGAGGTTGTATTAACTGTAGGAATTACCCATACTGAGACTTGCTCCTTCCTTGTATTAAAGGATTTACCTGCCGACCTTGTTTTAGGTCTGCCTTGGTTACAGGACCACAACCCTGTGATCAACTGGTCGGTAGGTATTGGAATGGGAATGAATTGTGACAAATGTTGTAGATAGTATTGAGTGGGAGTACCACTGAGTCTCTTTCCTTGCCCAATATTTGGCGATTTTTTCGGACGTGTTTTCCATGTCCGAGACTGAGTTCTCCCTCCTCACGGCAATATGATTGCGCCATCCCTTATTGAGGGATCCAAATATCCCAAGTCGCATTTATAATCTCTACTCCTGAAGTCAGTCCATGAGGGATTATCTCAAAGAGAGTCTGGCCAAGGGTCACATCCGGCCTTCAGTTTCTCCCATGGGGGCAGGTTTTTTCTTTGTTGGTAAAAAGGATGGAGGATTGAGGCCCTGTATCGATTACAGGGAGCTCAATAAAATCACTGTTAAAAACAGATACCCGTTGCCCCTTATTCCTGACTTGCTGAATCAGGTCCAGGGGGCCTGTTGGTTCACCAAGCTGGATTTGAAGGGGGCATACAACCTAATCAGGATTCGTGAGGGGAACGAATGGAAAACGCCGTTTAAACCCCGGAGGGTCATATGAGTACTTAATGCCTTTGGTAAGTAACGCTCCGGGCATTTTCCAAACTTTGTCAATGACATTTTTAGACCATTTATTGGGAAATTTGTAATTGTCTATATTGATGACATCCTGATTTTTTCTGCAGACTGGGAAAGTCACGTATCTCACACCAGGCAAGTGCTGGAGGTGTTGCGTGAAAAAATTGTTTGTAAAGGGGAAAAGTGTACCTTTGGTGTTCAGGAAGTGGCCTTTTTGGGATACATTCTCACCCCTTTTTCTTTCAAAATGGACCAGTTAAATACAGCCATTGTGGATTGGGTGCGACCTTCCTCTTTGAAGGCGCTCCAGCGATTCTGGGTTTGCTAATTTTTATCTAAATTTGTCAAAAATTTTTCTGTGGTTACCAAACCCATTACGGATTTGACTCGCAAGGGGGCTGATCTGGTCAATTGGCCCCTGCAGCTATTGAGCCTTTGAAAGGTTAAAGCAGTGTTTTATTAATGCTCCTGTGTTGGTCCAGCCTGATCAAAGTAAGCCTTTTGTTAGTTGAGGTGGTGCGTCTGAGATGGGTGGGGGCCGTCCCAGGGGTCTTCCACCTTAACTACAGGTAATCTTATGCCATGCGCCTTCTCTCCGCAAGTTCTCTCCTGCGAGAGGAATTATGATATTGGGAAAGGATTACTTGCAATCAAGTGGGCATTTGAGGAATGGCGTCATTTTTTAGAAGGGGCATTTCACCCCATTACGGTCCTCACGGATCATAAGAATTTAATGTTTCTAGAATCGCTAAGCGTTAATTAGACGGCAGTGGGCTTTTTCTTTACTCGTTTTATTTTGTGTTACCTTCAGACCCGGCAACGTAAGGCCGATGCCTTATCTCAAGTTTCCAGGCGTATCACCTCCTGACGTCCCTCCTGAGCCCACCTGCCAGCTATATCATCGGCCGCTACTCATCTGACCTCGCTTCTGAAATCTCGCAGGACAACATCTTGCTCCTATTGGTACCCCAATGACAAATTGTTTTGCCGGCTCATTTGCGATTCGACTGCTGGTGAGTGCCATAATTCTGTTTTGTGTGGACATCCTGGCATCAATGCCACCAAGGAGTTGGTCTCTAGGCAGTATTGGTGGCCGTCAATCTCCAGAGTGTTCAGGCTTTTGTAACTGCGGTAACACTTGTGCCAGGTCCAAGAATTCAAGACACGACTATGGGAGTTACATCCTTTACCCATACCTAGTAGACCTTGTACATCTGTCCATGGACTTTATCACGGATGCCGTGCTCTGAGGAAAACCTGATATTTGTGGTTGGACAGATTCGGCAAAATGTGTCATTTATTCTTTGTGAAAATTCCCTCTGCGAAGGTTTGGCAGTCCGTGTTCATTGATAATATTGTCAAAACTGCTATGGTGTTTCCTGAGAATATCGTCTGATAGGGGAGTACAGTTTGTGTCTAGGGTTCTGGAGGGCGTTCTGTAATAAGATTGGTATCTCTTTGTCCTTTTCATCAGCCTTTCATCCGGAGACCAACGGTCAGACTGAACGTCTTAACCAATCCGTTGAGCAATATCTCAGATGTTATGTTTCTGATAACCAGCAGTGATGGGGCCAGATTCCTGTCTCTGGCTGAATTTGCAATTAATAATCGTGTTAATTCATCCTCTGGGATGTCGCCGTTTTTCTGCAATATGGGTTTCATCCACGCTTTGGCTCCTGCCCCATCTGCGTCGGTGTCCCAGAGGTCAATGATTTTTCTCAAGAACTGGCACAGTGGGCACAGGTTCAGTCGAACCTGGAAAAGGCCCAAGGAGTTCAAAAAGCTAAGGCTGTAACAAAACGTTCTAAGGGTGTGAATTTTAAGGTTGGGGATAAGTATGGTTATCGACTAAAAAATCTCAACATAAGGGTACCATCCTACAAGTTTGCACTCGCTTCATTTGGTCCTTACATGATCACCAAGGTGATCAATCCGGTTCTTTAGGGTTATGTTTACCCGACTCCCTTCGTGTTCATAATGTTTTTCACGTGTCTTTGACTCAAACGTTATGTTGCTCCCGTTGGTCCTGAGGAACAGTTCTCCTCCTCCGGTTGAGGTAGCAGGACAAATGGAGCATGAGATTGCCAGAATTGTGGATGTGAGAAGGGTCCGGAATTCCTTCCAGTACCTCGTACATTGGAAGGGGTTCGGGCCTGAGGACAGGTCTTGGGGTACCGTTGACCAGGATGCATGCAGACTCGCTCATCCGAAAGTTCCATCTGCAGCATCCCGATAAGCCTGCTCCCGCTGGTAAGGGTCCGGTGGCCCCTCGTGAAGGGGGGGGTACTGTCACGCGAGGTCGGCGTCGCGCTCCCTCTGCACGACAATCGCCGGAACCTCTCCGCCCCCCTAGAGACGAGCAATAGGGAATTGAAGTGCTGGTCTTGTTTGCCAGCACTTCATGAGTTAATTCTCTGTTTGGGTTTAGCCATGTGGTGCTGATCACACCACATGGCTACTTTACATATTGTTTGGACAGCTTGCTCCGCCTCAGGTCATGTGATGCTGGCCACATCACATGATCCTGGGCGGGCTATTTAAAGATGGCAACTGCCTTCACTCAGATGCCTGTGATTAGTCTTCTGAGATCAGTGCTTTGTGTTGGACCTTGCTGTTGATTATTGGTATATTGGATTTTGGCTTCGGACTTAGACTACGCTTTGCAATTCCCCTTGGTATTTGACGTGACCTCCTGTTCTTGACTTGGCTTGCTGACTATTCTGCTATTGTGTTTGTTCTGTCTGTGTTCGTCTTTCCCTGAGTTCCCTTCCCTTCCCTGTGCACGTACTCAGCATAGGGACTGTCTCCAAGTTACGGTTTTGCCGCCTAGGGCATCTACTGTAAGTAGGCAGGGAAAGAGGTGGGGTTAAGACAGGGCACACTATCCCTTGTTTCCCTGTCGTGACAATGGGTGTCTTTGCACTTGACGATGCCCATGATGTTATTTTTTTATTTCATTTAATTTAAATTTATTTTTATGATTTAAATTTTTATATATATATATTTTTTATGTTCTTCAAAACTTTTTTAAAACTTCTTTTTAGGTCCCCAAGTGGACCATGACTTGCAATCATCAGATTGCAACTTATACAGAATAATGGAAATTGCTCCATTAGTCTGTAAAGAAATCACTATATCACAGTTCAGTGCATCCACCTAGTGGCCTGAACTGGAATATATTAATAATGAGTCTGGAAGCCTAGCACAGGCATGTGCTTCTGGTAATTAACACTCTCAGATGCCGTGGTCACACATGACCACGGCATCTGAGTGGTTAAATGTCCGCGGTTAGCATTACAGCCGATCATGGACATTAGCTGCGGGTGTCTGCTATATGAAACAGCAGACAACTGGCAGCTATGGCACTCGATCTGCTCCGGCACCATCTTTAAAGATCCAACATTTGCCATACATGTACAGCGGATGGCAGGAAGGGATTAATTTCAAGCCTTTTGGTCTTTGATTCGCAAGTATAAACCTAAACCATTACATTTAAACAAACAAAAATTAATAACTACCAGTCCTTCTATCTCTCCTGCTGCTTTTTGTCTATTTTATGCAACATAAGCCAGAGTAATTATTTCTTTTAATGCTTTTAATGATGAGTAAAGTATATTTCAATAAGCTAAGCCTCTGCAAATTTGCCACATTTTTGCATTCTGTCCACAGGCAAAATCCTAACCTTGTACAATATTTCTTTCGGAACTTCAAATCAGATAATTCTGTTTGAATGATTATTATTTGAAATAGTGACATTGAAAAAGTAAGGGAAATTATGGAAATGCAAAACCATAATGTGATCAGAATCATCAAAGTTATCTGTGAGAGAGGATAAGATGAGAAAATATGACATGCAATATTTTTGACAGTACATTTATAATGTGTTTTTTATTTATTTAAAATATAGTTAAGCCACCCAAAGAGAAATAGCAAAGCTCTTTGATTTTCCATCATTTTTGGCATTCATTAAAGCTTACACATTTATTTTAAATATGTTTGAATAAAACAATTGTCCTTAGGCATATTCCTGAATTTGAAACTGAATATTATACTACTTATTATCATCATACTATAGACAGCAAAATGTAGTTACATATTTACTAAGATTGAAAAGTTGTTTGTGACATCTTTTTGTTCAACTAAGTCTCTGTCACATAATAGAAATGACCATTGATGACCCTGGAATGGAGGAAAGAGAGAGCAGATAGATCTTGTGGTCTTCTATCCCCATTAAATGAGTTGTGCCACAAAAAAATTCTACTTTTTCCAAACCAGAACTTGGATCTTAATACTTTTGAAATTCTGTGTAATTAAAAATGTAGTACATGCCCCCTGAACTGCCAGCTTGAAACAAATCCAGCAAAGCAATTGGAGCAATGAATGGGGAGATCTCTGGATCCATGTGAGGTACAGGGCTGGTTCTAGCTTTGGTAAAAAGATATTGCCATGTACTATGTGATGTCTGATTTTCATTTTCTACTTCTATCAATAAACCTCATGGTGTCCTCCAATAACTAACGCATCTCATTTTCTACTTATTTTCCACTTATGTGTCCTTCATAACCTCCATGCTTTTACTTTTTACCTGTGTCCTTTTCTATTTCTTTATGGCTTTCTGTGCCCTATTTGTGTTAGCTTATAGCTCATTTTTTGTTCCTCTGAGAACCGAGAATGCTATAACATCTTCTCCCATGCCACGTCCTTTATACTGATCCCACCCAGTAAACTTTTGCTCACCATCTTACTACTTCCTACAAGCCTATGCATGCAGAACTAAGCATAGAGCAGGGCATGCACTGGAGAAGCAACAAAAAGATTGCATGAATGTAGGGGGAGTCTGCTGATCAGATGATGAGTACTCAAATGTCAGGGTACTTGTAGTGCAAATTCTGGCTTACTGTTGATCTTATGCGGCTAGAGTGAATCCAGTCTTAAGCCTTATTCACATGTCAATCATTCATGGACATGTGCTATCCATGTTCTCCACAGACAGCACACGTACTCATTCATGTTAATGTGTGTATTCAAACAGCCATGCTTTTAGCATGGGCCATGGGTCAGTGATTTTACCATGGAAGCATGCCTTATTTTCGTCTGTGTTTACAGTGCCTTGCGAAAGTATTCGGCCCCCTGGAACTTTTCAACTTTTTGCCACATTTCAGGCTTCAAACAAAAAGATATAACATTTAAAATTTTTGGTGAAGAATCAACAACAAGTGGGTCACAATTGTGAAATGGAACAAAATTTATTGGATCATTTAAACTTTTTTTGTAATAATAAAACTGAGAAGTTGGGCGTGCAAAATTATTCGGCCCATTTACTTTCAGTTCAGAAAACTCATTCCAGAAGTTCATTGATTATCTCTGAATGATCCAATGTTGTCCTAAATGACTGATGAAGATAAATAGAATCCACCTCTGTGTAATCAAGTCTCCGTATAAATGCACCTGCTCTGTGATAGTCTCTGGGTTCTGTTTATAGCACCGAGAGCATCATGAAGACCAAGGAACACACCAGGCAAGATTTGGATACCAAAAGATTTCCCAAGCTTTAAACATCCCAAGGAGCACTGTGCAAGCGATCATATTGAAATGGAAGGAGAATCAGATCACTGCAAATCTACCAAGACCCGGCCATCCCTCTAAACTTTCATCTCAAACAAGGAAAAGACTGATCAGAAATGCAGCCAAGAGGCCCATGATCACTCTGGATGAACTGCAGAGATCTACAGCTGAGGTGGGAGAGTGTCCATCGGACAACAATCAGTAGAACGCTTCACAAATCTGGCCTTTATGGAAGAGTGGCAAGAAGAAAGCCATTTCTCAAAGATATCCATAAAAAAGTCTCGTTTACAGTTTGCCACAAGCCACCTGGGAGACACACCAAACATGTGGAAGAAGGTGCTCTGGTCAGATGAAACCAAAACCCAACTTTTTGGAAACAATGCAAGACGATATGTTTGGCGTAAAAGCAACACAGCTCATCACCCTGAACACACCATCCCAACTGTCAAACATGGTGGTGGCAAGCATCATGGTTTTGGCCTGCTCTTCATCAGCAGGGACAGGGAAGATGGTTAAAATTGATGGGAAGATGGATGGAGCCAAATACAGGACCATTCTGGATGAAAACCTGTTGGAGTCTGCAACAGACCTGAGACTAGGATGGAGATTTATCTTCCAACTAAGACAATGATTCAGAACATAAAGCAAAATCTACAATGGAATGGTTCAAAAATAAGCGTATCCAGGTCTTAGAATGGCTAAGTCAAAGTCCAGACCTGAATCCAATTGAGAATATGTGGAAAGAGCTGAAAACTGCTGTTCACAAACGCTCTCCATCCAACCTCAAAGAGCTCGAGCTGTTTTTGCAAGGAAAGAATGGGCAAGAATTTCAGTCTCTAGATGTGCAAAACTGATAGAGACATACCCCAAGCGACTTGCAGCTGTAATCGCAGCAAAAGGTGGCGCAAAGGGGTGGCGCAAAAGTATTAATGCAAGGGGGCCGAATAATTTTGCACGCCCTACTTTTCAGTTTTATTATTACAAAAAAAGTTTAAATGATCCAATAAAATTTGTTCCAGTAATATATATATATATATTATATATATATATATATATATAAGACAGTACAGACCAAAAGTTTGGACACACCTTCTCATTTAAAGAGTTTTCTGTATTTTCATGACTATGAAAATTGTAGATTCACACTGAAGGCATCAAAACTATGAATTAACACATGTGGAATTATAATACTTAACAAAAAGTGTGAAACAACTGAAAATATTGTCTTATAATTCTAGGTTCTTCAAAGTAGCCACCTTTTGCTTTGATTACTTCTTTGCACACTCTTGGCATTCTCTTGATGAGCTTCAAGAGGTAGTCACCTGAAATGGTTTTCACTTCACATGTGTGCCCTGTCAGGTTTAATAAGTGGGATTTCTTGCCTTATAAATGGGGTTGGGACCATGAGTTGTGTTGGGCAGAAGTCAGGTGGATACACAGCTGATAGTCCTACTGAATAGACTGTTAGAATTTGTATTATGGCAAGAAAAAAAGTAAGCTAAGTAAAGAAAAAACGAGTGGTCATCATTACTTTAAGAAATGAAGGTCAGTCAGTCCGAAAAATTGGGAAAACTTTGAAAGTGTCCCCAAGTGCAGTTGCAAAAACCATGAAGCACTACAAAGAAACTGGCTCACATGAGGACCGCCCCAGGAAAGGAAGACCAAGAGTCACCTCTGCTGCGGAAGATAAGTTCACCCGAGTCACCAGCCTCAGAAATCGCAGGTTAACAGCAGCTCAGATTAGAGACCAGGTCAATGCCACACAGAGTTCTAGCAGCAGACACATCTATACAACAACTGTTAAGAGGAGACTGTGTGCAGCAGGCCTTCATGGTAAAATAGCTGCTAGGAAACCACTGCTAAGGACAGGCAACAAGCAGACGAGACTTGTTTGGACTAAAGAACACAAGGAATGGACATTAGCTTGACCATCATTTATTTATCAACAGGACAATGACCCCAACACACACCTCCAGGCTGTGTAAGGGCTATTTGACCAAGAAGGAGAGTGATGGGGTGCTACGCCAGATGACCTGGCCTCCACAGTAACCAGACTTGAACCCAATCGAGATGGTTTGGGGTGAGCTGCACTGCAGAGTGAAGGCAAAATGGCCAACAAGTGCTAAGCATCTCTGGGAACTCCTTCAAAACTGTTGGAATACCATTTCAGGTGACTACCTCTTGAAGCTCATCAAGAGAATGCCAAGAGTGTGCAAAGCAGTAATCAAAGCAAAAGGTGGCTACTTTGAAGAACCTAGAATATAAGACATATTTTAAGTTGTTTCACACTTTTTTGTTAAGTATATAATTCCACATGTGTTAATTCATAGTTATGATGCCTTCAGTGTGAATCTACAATTTTCATAGTCATGAAAATACAGAAAACTCTTTGAATGAGAAGGTGTGTCCAAACTTTTGGTCTGTACTATATATATATATAGTGCCTTGCGAAAGTATTCGGCCCCATGGAACTTTTCAACCTTTTGCCACATTTCAGGCTTCAAACAAAAAGATATGACATTTTAAGTTTTTGGTGAAAAATCAACAAGTGGGTCACAATTGTACTTAAATAGCCCAACACAGGAACAAAGGAAGGTCTACACACATTGTACTTCACGCATGAAAGACTAGACATGACACCAGCTGAGTGGTCCCACAATCATTAACCCCTGGAACTGCACTGCCCTAATACCCCTAGACAAACCCTTTCCTAGCCCTAACCCCTTTATTCCCATTGCCACCATATTATTCCCATTGCCACCAATAGTTTAACCCTTTTCCTACATTCCCTGCCCTGCCTCATATTCATTCCCGTATCTAGGGACAGTTTAGTGATAGTTGGAGGGAGAGGCTGCTATGGTACATATGTGTGTGTAGGGAATTGTACAGTGGATGGGTACGGTGATATTTAGTATTTAGAGGGTATTATGGGTTTCCGTAGTTATAGTGTTGTATTATATTGTTTAGTTGTAGTGTTGATTACTGTAGACTTTGTAATGTTTTAATAAATATATTTTATTACAATTCAGTGCATGGAGTTTTCAGTTGTGGTTACAGTCCAGAGCACGCACTTCAGGATAGTAAGGGCACAGAGTAAGAAGGTGGAGTCAGTAGTTTTTTTTATATATTAATATTAATGATTAATATTAGATTCCAATATTAATAATTAGTATTTCCTGTAACAATAGTATTGAAGAATGAGGCCAGAGTTAAACGTAACAAAGTCTTTTTTACTAAGTGCAACATAGAAATTGAAATACATACAGTAGTAGAAGATTTTTAGTGCAATTCTTCTCTGTCACCAGCAAGGATATGAGGCAGGTTGGTTGATGCAATTCAACACTTAATTGATGATGATGGGTGGCTTGGTTGTAGTCCCTCACCTTACAGCACTGTCTGTAGATGCAGATGTAGCAGGTCACTCTGCTGTATGGAATCTCAAGGATTTACTTGAGGACAATTTGGGTATTTCTCTATGGAGATTAGGTAACAGGAGCCCAGGCACTGTGCTTCCTATCCACTCTGTGTCCACACATGAGCTCCCCCTCTTGGCAGGACGCAGGACCATCTCACTGCTACCAAAGAGGAAGGAAGGAACAGGTTGGTTAACCCTGTTCCTCCAAACCTTTGCGAACTCCTTCCTTGCTGGTAGTAACAGCCAGGAACAAACAGTAAAATATCACATAACAATAAACAATGTGTACCCCCAGGTCTGAGGTATTACACATATACGTATGTTACTCACATTGATAGAGGATGAACCAGTTACTTAGCTGACAAGTGTAATGTTAGTTGTCTGTTCAAGAACCTTCTTACGTTGTCCGTCTTTTGCTGGTCTTGATTGAAGTGCTAACAACCATTGCATTTAATAATATGTAATATGGCAGAAAGGAGAGAATATGAATTCAAGTGTTTGCTTGTATACGTGATTCTACTGTGTACGGTCACAGCAAAGCATTTTCTCTTAGTCAAACAATCAGAAACACTTCAATGGAGCTATTTGTGTTTAGTGACATCAGAAATGGTCATTTGTGTTATATGGATCCCCACTTACATTGTATTATACAGTTTTTAAGGAGACCACCGTAAGACAAAAGAGCAGGCACTCAATCAGGCAAGTGGTGAAGTGTTTGCACCTTGAAATAAGTACTCCAGCATGTGCCACATTTTACCAAAATAATTTTTGCAAGAATTGATGCTGTTTTGAAGGTAAAGGTTTGATTTAACTTTCTCTTTTGTTCATTTAATTTGCCTTTTGTTAATTGCTAAAAATAAAATAACACTTCTTTTAAAGCATTCTTATTTTGCAGCATTTGTCCACACCTGCCTTAAACTTTTTCACAGCAGTGTAATTTAGACACTGCATTCTCATATACATTATGTGGGAATATTTATATAACAGTGACTGATTTCTCGCTTATTGTCTGTGAAATGAAGGTGAGAGCTCCAACATTCTATGATGGCATATTACTTCCACAGATATAAACCACTGAACGTCCACCTCTTCATTGCTGTGGCTTAGGGCCAGGGCTAGAGTCATGAGGCAGATATCACAATCTAGGGTGCAGGATCAAACTGAGAAATGTAGCATGGTATTAATATGGAACACTGCTAATAGAACTATTATTGGGGCTCTGTGGCTAGTGTATGTACTTTGCAATCTTATTATTGGGCACTTATAGTAGGTATTCTGACTGGCACTTAGGGTTGCCAACCTTCCTTTCAGACTTTTCTGGACAACTGAACCAAAAGTCACAGACAGCCCAAAATTGTTACGGACATACACCCTGCCACTTTTTACAGGACATGCCCCCCCCTTCCACGCCCTAAAAATGCCCTTGAATCAAAAACAGCTCAGAATAAAAAGGATTGTCTAGTAGTTAAAAATTTAATATGGCAGCAGCAAATGGAAAATAAACAACAATTCCATCCCAGCCGCTCTAGTCTGAGTGCTTTGTTTATATGGCTGCTGTGATAATGCATGTGACATGCTGCGGCCATGTAAACAAAAACTGACAGGGATGTAACGGGCAAGTGTGCACATCTGTCACAGTGTTGGTGATGTGCACACCGATGAGCAGGTGTGTGCCATGTGCCCACTGCAGCCAGTCCTCAGCATTAGACCACTGACTGGTGATTGGCTGCAGCAGTAACATGCCATATACCGGCGAGTCCTTTCTGCAGTTTAACAGACCAGAGATGCAGAAAATGGCTCTGAGGACATAGGTGAGACATATTTAGATGGACATTACATTCACCACTACCAAACATACAAGATAATACAGCGCACATACCTCTTAAATCCAGTGACGTCTCCCTGATGTAGATTTTCTCTTTTCTCATTTTCTATATTCAGTCCAGACCGCCATGACGAGTTATTTCAGCCACATCTTCTCTCTGCAGAGTTTGACACAAAGATACCTTAGATTCCCCACTTTTCTATTATCCTCCTCCTCCTGGTGTCCCAACAGTGTTATCCTGCTGCTAGCTAAAATACTGCACCCACTGTGCTCCCCAATGTCCCCAGATACTATACTGTAGAAATAATAGTGCCATATAGGTAGGCCCCCTATAGTAACAGTGCTCCCCAAAGTCCCACTTATACTAATAATTCTCTCCCAGAGTGTCCTCATTAGTAATAGTGCCCCAATAGTGATAATGCTCCACGAAAGTAGCCATGTTGGCACTAGTGCCCTCCATATTGTACCAAATAATGATAACACCCCCAATAGTACCCCTGGTAGTAGTAATAATTCCCCATAATAGAAATCATTTTTCTCATAGTGCCTATAGTAGTTCTCCCAGAAATAAGGCCCCACTATAATGCTCCCAGTAAATATAATTTCTCTTACAGTGCCCCCAGTAGTTTAAATGGTTACCTCTAGTGCCCCAGTAGTTTAGATAGTCCCCATAGAGCCCCCAGTAGTTTAGATAGCCCCCAGTAGTTTTAGATAGCCCTTTGCAGTGTCCCCAGGATTTTAGATAGCCCCCTATAGTGCCCCCAGGAGCTTAGACAGCCCCTTATAGAGCTCCCTGTAGTTTAGATAGCCCCTCAAAGTGCCCCCTGTAGTTCAGATAGCCCGTCTTAGTGTCCCCAGCAGTTTAGATAGCCCTCTACAGTGCCCTTGTGAGCTTAGATAGCTCCCTAATTTAGCGCCCCCAGGAGCTTAGATTGCCCCTTACAGTGCCCACTGTAGTTTTGATAGCCCTTCATAATGTCCACAGTAGCCCAGCAGCTAAGCCTGCGTTTGCCTTGAAGTCAGAAGACTGAGCACAAGGGGTAGCCATTTTATGTGAAAGGGGGTTATTTAAATGCTCACTTGCTGAGGAATGCTTGTGCTGCATAAGGCTCTGGGATCAAGTCACAGGCAGCACAAGCATTCCTGAACACGTGAGCATATAATAACCTCTGTTCATTTAAAATGATTGTCTCTTGTGCCCAATCTTCTATACCATAAACCTAATACTATATAGCCTGCCTGAAGCGAGCCTCACTGTCACTCACTGTAAGGAGACAGGATTGGAGGACAGCCTATTTGCGATCGTCCACTGCACAGCAGCTTTTGTGCTGTGCAGTCTAAAATAGCCTCCGAGTTCATCTGCCCGCGTAGGAAAGAAAGCTTCAATTTCATTGGTGACCAGTGGTGTGTGACGGGGACACCTCCTCCTGCCCTCCCCTCCCTGTCCTCTAACCTTCTCCTCCTCCTGTCCTCCATTCTGCTGCCTGTCTGGTGAGTGCGCCTGCGCTGCTAAGCCCTGGAACCGACTCCCAACCCAGCCAGCAACTTCTCCTTTCTGCAGTGCAGAATTCGGGGTTCTGGCCATAAATTTTACGGACAGGATTTTTTTCTGCTGGACGCTATGGACGGCAGACAAAAACAACGGGTTTTTGCTGACTGTCTGTAAATCTACAGACGGTTGGCAACCCTGGTGGTACTGATATAGAACAATGTAGTAGGGAAAGGTGACTAAAACTCTTTTGGAACACTGTTACTTTATTGATGCTAAGGGTAAAACCTTTGGGGAAGCAAAGTACAGTTTGGCTGGATTGCCTTGTGCACCAAAAGATAGTATATTATCTTAGCACTTTTTATGCCAGTTAGCTGCTTTTAAAGAGACAATGCCATAAAAACGAACATATTAATAGCCAATATGTGACAAGTCTATGTAATTTTTTAAAGGGTGAATGGTTTTCTAGATAAAGGGGGTCATTTATTAAGATTGGTGTTTTAGATGCCGATCTTATTAAAGCCCCTTAACTGTTGGTGGATCAGTCAGTTATGAAGAGGCCCCTCCATAATGTTGGCATCCAGCGCCACTTCTAAATGTAATCTAGAGATGAGCGAGCACTAAAATGCTCAGGTGCTCGTTATTCGAGTCGAACTTTTCCCGATGCTCGGGTGCTCGTTTCGAATAACGAACCCCATTGAAGTCAATGGGAGACTCGAGCATTTTTGCGGGGGACCAAGGCTCTGCCTAGGGAAGGCTGGGTGAAAACCTGGAAACCTCAGAAAATGATGGAAACACCACGGAAATGGGCAGGAAACAGCAGGGGCAGCATGCATGGATGCCTCTGAGGCTGCCTAATCCCAGCATTACCCCAAATTCTCAGGCAACAGCCTGGTGGTTACCCTCATGGCAATTGTGCTCACCCAGACCAAGAAAGGTGAGGCAAATACCCATCACATGTTAGGGAAGCACCCAACTAGGTGCAACAAAGGTCCATCACCGCCTGCAGGTGACAC
>ONZH01000492.1:0-46369 GCA_900303285.1 Rhinella marina
GCTGAGCTATGACCCTGGATGCGGCCTGCCTGACAGAAGGGACCCCCAGAGAAGTAACCAGCTCTTTAATATTATTGGGCTGCTCTAAATTGCCGACATGACGCCGCTTCAAATGGTTCCACAGAGCAGTGGTCCCAACATTTGCGGCTTTCCCACGGCTCAATTTCTGCTTACAGAAATTACACGTGGCCATACTGCTATCCCCCGGCAGAGTGGTAAAATACTTCCACACACCCGACGTGCGCCCTCCACAGCTGGACAAGCTTCTTGCACGCTTACTTCCTGGTGCCGGCCCCACTATATTTGGGGTCTCGCTAGTTTCCAGGGAAGCACTAGCCCTGGGCCTAACTCGCCTCTGCCCTCTGTTGCTGCCACTACTAGTACCACCCTCCTCCTCTGAGCTCAAATCCTCCTCCACTTCAGAGGTCCTCCGGCCTAACACATCAGATTCCTCATCAGACTCCTCCACAACACATTTTTGCAAATTAGGCTGTTCCCCACCAACTGACAATTCCGGGCAGTCCAAAATCCTCAGGGAGGCTATCCTCTATAACCGCCGGATTATAAGTTGGGCTTCGGTGGCTTTTTTTCCTAGAAATTTCTGAAGGGACACCACTAGGAGGGAACACTGAAGCCCGAGAGGTGGCAGAAAATGACGGGGTTTGCTTGAGTGGAATGGTGGAGCAAGACGAGTCTGACCCCTGGCTACATATGGACACTGTATCAGCAGATGACAGCAGATCATCCGGCTGAGACTGAGATGAGCGTGCCATCCACTCCACTACCTCATCTGCTTTCTCCTCCACTGCAATGTTGCGCCTTGGTGGGTTAGCCCGGTGGAACAACGGCCAAGTATTGGGAATATTACTAGCAGATGCTCAGGCTACAGGTCTTTTGGCACTGCTGCCCTGTGCCACCTTCTCCTTTTTTTTAAAGCTCAAAGTCTGGCTGGAACTGGACCCCTTTTGCTTATCCATGCCAAAGATTTTTTAATTCACTCTGTGGCCCTGCAGCTGGTCTTTGTCCCTGTCTCTCCCTGTCTCTCTCTGTCTCTCTCTCCCTGCCTGATTATTACTAGCCCTGACCTGGCCCTGCAGTATCCCTGATATATGTATGATAGATTCCCACTACAATTACACCCCAGTTAGAAGAACACAGTGTCTCTGAACTTCACAAATTCACAACAGTGCTTCTGCTCGCCTCAGCAGTTGCAGCAGAAATGAAGCGTCACTGGCTTACTGAGCCTGAGCCAATCAGAGCAAGCCCAGCCTACTAGGTCAGGTGACCGCTTTCTTCCCGGGCTTTTGCGCACGATAAACAAACGAACAGTAAAAGATCGCTAATAAATTGAATTCGTACGCAACAGCGTATACAGTAACTAATTCGTACGCAATTGCATATAATTTCTAGGACCATCTACGTAGCGAATGCGTACAAAGCCAAAGCGGATCGACTAATATTCGGATTCGCTGCGCAGCTGAAAAATCCCAAGATTCGATACGAATCTACGAAGCGGCAAATAGATTCTCTCATCTCTGCTCCCAATTATTATTCCAGCTAATTCCGCTCTGCAAAAGCCATATGGTGCTCCTTCCACTCTGAAGCCTGCTGTGCGCCAGTACATTGGGCTACAAGCACATATGGGGTGTTGCCGTATTCGGGGGGAAATGGTGACCAAAATGTGGTGTGCATTTTGTCCCGTTACCCTTTGTGAAAATTGCAATTTTTCATTTTCACTGCCGTGTGTATCCTAATTCTAGGAAACACCTTTGAGCTCAAAGTGCTCACCATACACCTTGAAAGATTCCTTGAGGGGTTCTCTTTCCAAAATGGGGTCACTTTTGTGGGGTTTTCACTGTAGGGCCAGCTTAGGGTGTCTTCATATGCGACATAGCTCCCAATTATTATTCCAGTTAATTCCGCTCTCCAAAAGCCATATGGTGCTCCTTCCACTCTGAAGCCTGCTGTGCGACAGTACATTGGGCTACAAGCACATATGGGGTGTTGCCGTATTCGGGGGGAAATGGTGACCAAAATGTGGGGTACATTTTGTCCCGTTACCCTTTGTGAAAGTGAAAAATGTGGGTGTTAAGCAACTTTTTTGTCAAAAAATTGCAATTTTTCATTTTCACTGCCGTGTGTATCCTAATTCTAGGAAACACCTTTGAGCTCATAAAGTGCTCACCACACACCTTGAAAGATTCCTTGAGGGGTGCTCTTTCCAAAATGGGGTCACTTTTGGGGGTTTTCCACTGTGGGGCCAGCTCAGGGCGTCTTTATATGCAACATATCTCCCAATTATTATTCCAGCTAGTTCCGCTCTCCAAAAGCCATATGGTGCTCCTTCCACTCTGAAGCCTGCTGTGCGCCAGTACATTAGTTTTTGTGCACATATGGGGAGTTTCTGTAAACTCCAGAATCGGGATAATAGATTTTGAGTTTTGTTTTGCTGTTAACCCTTGATGTGTTTCATTAAAAATGGATTAAAACTTAAAATCTGCTAAAAAAAAGTGAAATTTTGAAATTTCATTCCAATTTTCCGTCACTTCTCATGGAACACATAAAGGGTTAACAAAGTTAGTAAAATCAGTTTTGAATAGCTTGAAGGGTGTAGTTTCTAAAATGGGGTGATTTATGGGGAGTTTCCACTATGTAAGCCACACAAAGTGACTTAATAACTGAACTGGTCCTTAAAAAAAATGGGTTTTGGAAATCTTCTTAAAATGTTAAGATTTGCTTCGAAACTTCGAAGCCCTATAACGTCCCAAAAACTAAAATGTCAGTTTCAAAATGATCCAAACATAAAGTAGACATATGGGGAATGTAAAATAATAACTATTTTTAGAGGTATTACTATGTATTTTGAAAGTAGAGAAATTGAAATTTGCTAAATTTGGTAGTTTTTTATAAATAAAAATGAAATATTTTGCCACAAATTTACTACTGTCGTGAAGCACAATGTGTGACGAGAAAACAATCTCTGAATGGCCTGGATAAGTAAAAGCGTTCCAAAGTTATTACCACATAAAGTGACACATGTCAGATTTGCAAAAAATGGCCTGGGCAAGAAGGTGAAAACAGGCCCGGGGTTGAAGGGGTTAATGTGAAAAGTGGCTCGATACTGAAAGGGTTAAAGTGTTGGAATGAACTCACCCTTTTGTCTTTGTTTTTATGTTGTTTTTTAGTGTATGTAGTCTATGTAGTCAGTGGGGGTTACTTTGCACATCAGTTTTTTTCATTTTTTTCACTTTACTTTTATTTATTTAGTTGTTTAGTTATTAATTTACATAATTTATTTAAAGTGAGGAGTCTGTCACTAAGAAACTAACTGATAAACGAGGAACAATGCCTTTCAGCTGAACGTAATGATATCTTTCACTTAACGATCCGTTTCATAATTCTGAAGAAGTAAAGTGTACTTTTTATCCATATGCAAATGATCAATGAAGTGCATCAAAGGAAGGCCCAAGCAATTCTGTGTACCCTTGCTCCTCCTGTTTCCTCTTCCAACCCCTCCCTCTCTTACTTGATTGACAGGGCTAGTTTACTTGCCTTGTCCTGTCTATCAAGATAGAGAGGGGCTGGCAGAAGAAACAGGAGGAGCAAGGGTGCATAGAATGACTTGGGCCCATCTTTAGGCTCCATTCACACGTCCGTATTTTGCATCCGCATCCGTTTCCAATTATGCGACAATTATGCGGAGAGGATGCGGATCCATTCATTTCAATGGGGCCGCAAAAGAGCCGTTCCGCGGCTCCCGAAAAAAATAGAACATGTCCTATTCTTGTCCGAATACACGGACAAGAAAAGGCATGTCTATTATGTGCGTTCCGCAAATTGCGGAATGCACATTGCCGGTGTCCGTGTTTTGCGGATCCGCAAAATACGGACGTGTGAATGGGGCCTTAGTATACGTAGCTGTTTATTCAGCAGAATTCACCCTATGCATCACAACAGTAGAAATCTGCAGCATAAATTGACAGTTAAGATATATTTAAAGGCTACAGTATGTACACCATTGGTGGTATTTTTTTTTGCATTGCATTGTACTAATTCTGAGCTAAAAATCATTTTGTCAATTCGTCTTTATTACAAAAATATGGAGCTCTTTTTCCTGCCAAGCTTTGAGTTTATATAGTCGCTCCTTCTGAATTTTCTCTCTGCCCCGTCAGGCAGGGAGCTGATGGGCCCGTTATCTCTCTATCACTATAGCTCAGTTCTTATTTTGCTGATAAGAATGTGGCTTAAATAAGTGTTTATGACTAGAGATGAGCGAACATGCTCGTCCGAGCTTGGTGCTCGTTCGAGCATTAGGGTATTCGCATATGCTCACTACTCGGACAAGCACATCGCGATCCTCTAGGACAGTGATTTTCAACCAGTGTGCCTCCAGCTGTTGCAAAACTACAACTCCCACCATGCCCTTCTGTAGGCTGATAGCTGTAGGCTGCCTGGGCATGATGGGAGTTGTAGTTTTGCAACAGCTGGAGGCACACTGGTTGAAAATCACTGCTCTAGGAAATGGCAACTTCCTCTTCCTGCATGTTAGCCGCCTTTTTTCAGCCAATCAACATGCAGGAGAGTCTTTGGTACCTCCTAGCATCACGTGGGGCCCCTACAAGTCGATAGCAGGGATTGTCTGGCCAGATCAGATGACCTGGGAATATAAGAATCTGGTCCCGTGCTGCTCGCGTCATACGCCGTCTGCATGAGATTAGGGATACAGCTGCTGTCTGTCAGGGAGAGTGTTAGGGCCTGAATTTAGTTGTTGGTTAGGCAGGAATCATCCACAAAGAACCCAACGCTCCTTCTAAGGGCTACAACGACATTTTTTTTTATCCTCCTCTTGGCTGCTGGCTGGGACTTGTAGTGCAGCTACCGCCATCTTGGCTGCACACTGTGCACTGGTGGCAGAAAGGGGACAGCACATGGTCCACACAGACCCCAATGAAATTGCCCAAAGTCCTCTCAGTACTTATTTTTGCTGCTGCTGTACCTTGGCTTGCTGGGATCTGTAGTGCAGTCTAGGGAATACGTTTTTTCACTCAATTATATAAACTACAGTCCAGTGAACAATTGTGAGGTGTGCGATACACTAGCCGCAGTCTAGAGAATAATTTTTTTCACTCAATTATATAAACTACAGTCCAGTAGTGGCTGTCCCTCGGTACTTGGTCCCCATCCGCCACTATTTTTCCCTATGTGCCATCCCAGCCCTACACCAGTACGTGTCAGAGAACATCATCCGTGCCCTGACCAACGCGGTTAGTGATAAGGTCCACCTAACCACGGACACGTGGACAAGTGTTGCCGGGCAGGGACACTATATCTCACTGACGGCACATTGGGTTAACTTGGTGGAGGCTGGGACCAAGTCTGACCCTGGGGACGCTCATGTACTGCCCACATCGAGGATTGAGGATCTGATTTCTCAGATGTACTATGCCTTTTCCTCCAACCCCTCCTCCTCCTCCGAATTACCATCCGTAGGCACGGCGCCTTCAGTCGGTAGCTCTAGGCGCAACAGTAGTGCCGTGGGTAAGCGGCAGCAGGTGGTGCTCAAACTGCTGAGCTTAGGTGACAAAAGGCACACCGCCCAAGAGCTGTTACAGGGCATCACGGCGCAGACCGATCTGTGGCTGGCACCGCTGAACCTCAAGCCAGGCATGGTTGTGTGTGACAACGGGCATAACCTGGTGGCGGCACTGGCCCACGTGTTCAATCTCATAGTTCAGCAGTTCCTCAAGACATACCCCAATTTGTCAGATTTGCTCACCAAGGTGCGCTGCATCTGTGCACATTTCCGCAAGTCAAGCACAGATGCTGCCACTCTCAGGGCAGCGCAGCGGCGCCTACAACTGCCAGCTCACTGACTGTTGTGCGACTTGCCCACGAGATAGAATTCGACATTAAACATGTTATCCAGAGTTTACCAGCAGTGCAGAGCGATTGTAGACTGCCAGATTTCAACTTCCACCAGAGCTGGTAGTCAGGTCAGTCAGCTTCCTCAAGTCTACAATGAGGAGTGGACGTGGATGTCTGATATCTGTCAGGTGTTAAGCAACTTTGAGGAGTCAACACAGATGGTCAGCGGCGATGCCGCCATTATCAGCCTCACCATCCCGCTGCTTTGCCTGTTGAAAAACTCACTGCTCAGCATGAAGTCGGAAGCTTTGCGCTTGTCACAGGAGATGGGGGAAGAAGATATGTCGCTTGATAGCCAGAGCACCCTCCGGTCTGTTTCTCAGCGCGTATTGGAGGAGGGGGATGAGGATGAGGAGGAAGAGGAGGAGAATGTTGGCGAGACAGAAGAGGGTACCAATGCTCAGTCCTTCTTAACTCTTGAGCGTGTATGGGCTGAAGAGGAGGAAGAGGAGGAGGAAATGGAGAGTCAGGCCAGTGAGGAGAGGGAATTCTTGCGTGTTGGGACTCTGGCGCACATGGCAGACTTCACGTTAGGCTGCCTATCCCTTGACCCTCGCGTTAGAAGCATTTTTTCAAACACCAATTACTGGGTGTTCACTCTCCTGGACCCACGGTACAAGCGGAACCTTTCCACTCTCATCCCTGTAGAGGAAAGGAGTATGAGAGTGAATCAATATCAACAGGCCCTGGTGCACAAGCTGAAACAATCCTTCCCATCTGACGCCGCTAGCGGCAGAGGGCGTGGTTCTCCAGTTTTATGTCACCCCAGCAAGACACTGTCACCTGTCCCCAGTCTAGGCAGAGTAGGGGGGAGCTGTACAGAAAGATGGTGAGGGAGTACCTAGCTGACCATACCAACGTCCTGCGTGATCACTCTGCTCCATACAACTACTGGGTTTCAAAGCTGGACATGTGGCCTGAACTGGCGCTGTACGCCTTGGAGGTGCTGGCCTGCCCTGCCGCTAGCGTGTTGTCAGAGTGGGTATTCAGTGCAGCTGGTGGCGTCATCACTGATAAGCGTACACGCCTGTCAACTGACAGCGGTGACAGGCTGATGCTTATTAAAATGAACAAAGCCTGGATTTCACCGGAATTCAAATCTCCTCCGGGGAAAGCAGCTAAAGAATAAGATTCCTTATGTATCCGATTCCTTTCCTCTCCTCCACCTCCTCCTTCTCTTCATTGCCAAACGCTGACCCAAAAGGGAATTTTTTAGAGGGCCAACTGGCACTCTTTTAAGACAATGTTTACGGAGAGCCACCTACAGGCCCTCTCTCCAAACAATTTTTCCGGAGCGTCAACTACAGACACTCTAAAACCATTTTTCAGGAGGGTCAACAACAGACACAAAAATTTTTTTTTTCGGAGGGTCGACTTCACACACTCCAAAAAAAAATTTTTTGGGAGGCTCACCTACAGCCATTTGACTGCAATCTCAATCCCATCTTGGCTGCATGCTGTTAGTGCCTCAATTTAGATGTTGGTTAGGCAGGAATCATCCCCAAATAACCCAACAACCCTTCTAAGGGCTACAAGCACGTTTTTTTGGGGGCGTCTGCTGCTGGCTGGGACTTGTAGTGCAGCTACCGCCATCTTGGCTGCACGCTGTGCACTGGTGGTAGAAGGGACAGCACGTGGTCCACACAGACCCAAAAGAAATTGCCCAAAGCCCTCTCAGTACTCATTTTTGCTGCTGCTGCTGCACCTTGGCTTGCTGGGATCTGTAGTGCAGTCTAGTGAATACGTTTTTTTCTCTCAGCGATATACACTACAGTCGAGTGAACAATTATGTAACTGTACATTAGCGTCAGTCTAGGGAATACGTTTATTTTCTCAGTTATATATTATACAGTGTAGCGACAAATTGAGTGCTTTGCGGTACTAAAGCCGCCGTCTAAACACTACGTTTTTTTCTCTCTGTTATATATTATACAGTGCAGTGACAAATTGAGTGGTTTGCGTTACAAAACCGCCGTCTAAACACTACGTTTATTCTCTCAGTTTTCAAATTATACAGTGCAGCGACAAATTCAGTGATTATGTGGGCCTAAAGCCTACATCTAAACACTACGTCTTTTCTCGCTTTTTTCTAATTATACAGTGCAGCGACAAATTGAGTGGTTTGCGGTACAAAAGCCGCCGTCTAAAGACTAAGTTTTTTCTCTCAGTTATATATCATACATTGAAGTGAACATACAAAATGTTGAACCCAAGGGCTAAGGGTCGAGGACAAGGGCGTGGGCTCGGGCGTGGGCGTTCAAGTAGTGTAGGGGGCAGAGGCCATGGTCCTGGGCAGGGTGACACAGTACATGTGGATGGGGGAGCAGTGGAACGCCGCAGAGTTTCGCTCTCTAGCTTCATCTCGCAACTTACTGGTTCACGTGGTACACCACTATTGAAACCACAACAGTGCGAACAGGTGATGACGTGGATAGCGGACAATGCGTCCAGTAATTTATCCACCACCCAGTCTTCCACGCAGTCCACCCACGCTAGCCAAGGGAGTAGACCTCTGTCTCCTCCAGCTCAACCTCCTTCCCCCCAGCCTGCCCCCCCCCACGGAAAGTATGGATTCAGATCCGGCATACTCACAGGAACTCTTTTCAGGACCCTACCCAGAGACACAAACCACTGCTCAACAGCAACCTGAGCAGTTGCTCTGTCCCGATGCCCAAAATTTAGAACTTTCGCAGTCTGTGGGTGATGAGAGTGTGGAATTAGTGCAAGTAGTGTGTGAAGAGGTGTCGGATGATGATGATGATGAGACACGGTTGTCAGACAGTGATGTTGTTGTCAGGGCAGTAAGTCGGAGGGGGGAGCAGAGTGAGGAATCAGAGGAAGAGCTGGTGGATGATGAGGTGACTGACCCGAGCTGGGTTGGTAATCCAACTCAAGACAGTGCTTCTGAAGTGGAGGCAAGTGCAGCACCAGAACAGGTTGGAAGAGGCAGTGGGGTGGCCAGAGGGAGAAGCAGGGCCAAAGCAGGTAGATCAGCAACTGTTTCACGGAGTCAAGTTCCCGTGCCGAGGCCTAGATGTTCGCAAGTCTGTTGGTTTTTTAAAGAAACTGAGGATGACCGACGGACTGTGGTGTGCAACCTGTGTCACACCAAGATCAGCAGGGGAGCCACCACTACCAGCCTAACCACTACCAGCATGCGCAGGCATATGAGTGCTAAACACCCGACTCAGTGGAACCAAGGCCGTTCACCTCCTGCGGGTCACACCACTGCCCCTTCCCCTGTGTCACATGCTGGCTCGGCGAGTCCACCCCCCGCCCAGGACCCCGGCACGAGCGCCTCCCGCCCTACAACCACCCATTCACCTGCACGATCCTCCACAACCTCCACCAATGTGTCCCAGCGCAGCGTTCAGCTGTCTTTGCAGCAGACATTTGAGCACAAGCGCAAATACAATTCCAGCCACCCACATGCCCAAGGCCTAAACGTCCACATCTCCAATTTGTTGAGCCTGGAGATGCTGCCCTATAGACTGGTAGAGACTGAGGCTTTCCACAACCTGATGGCGGTGGCTGTCCCTCGGTACTTGGTCCCCAGCCGCCACTATTTTTCCCGATGTGCCATCCCAGCCCTACACCAGCACGTGTCACAGAACATCATCCGTGCCCTGACCAACGCGGTTAGTGATGAGGTCCACCTAACCACGGACACGTGGACAAGTGCTGGCGGGCAGGGACACTATATCTCCCTGACGGCACATTGGGTTAACTTGGTAGAGGCTGGGATCGAGTCTGACCCTGGGGCCACTCATGTAATGCCCACACCAAGGATTGCGGGGCCTATCTAGGTCACGGTTTCTCAGACTTATTATGCCTCTTCCTCCAACCCCTCCTCCTCCTCTTCGCACAGAAACGCTGAGCCAACAGGCAATGTTTCTGAGGGCCAACTGGCGCTCTATACAAACAATGTTTACGGAGGGCCACCTACAGGCCCTCTCTCCAATAAATTTTTTAGTAGCGTCAAATACAGACAATCAAAAAACAATTTTACATGAGGGAGTGTCTCCCCGTCTGCCATCATGTTCGGTCAGGCTGTCCGTGGGTACTTCACCTCTGTGTGGAGACTTGTAGGGGGATGACACTTTTCTTCGGCAGTGGATTCACCTTCCCCTTTATCATTGCCAGACAACAGTTGGTGAAAAAGTAATTGGCAATGATGAAGAAAATGTAACGGTGCAGTGGACCGTCTGTGAAGCAAACCTATATATTCCCACCATGCCAGCCATGGGTTGTACATAAACTAATAACAGGAAAAACAAAAAAAATATTTTACAGGAGGGTCGAATACAGACACTCCAAAACAATTTTTTAGGAGGGTCAACTTCGGACACTCCAAAACAAATTTTTGGGAGGCTCACCTAAAGACATTTGACTGCAATCTCAGTCTGACCAAGGCATTGGTGGTGTCACTGCCATGCTGTGTCAGGCTAAATTTTTGGGTGCTTCACCTGCCACCTGAGTCTAACTTGGTCACTATGGGTTCACCGCCATGCTGTGTCAGGCTACATTTTTGGGTTGTTCACCTGCTACCTCAATCTAACTTGGTCACTTGTTGGTGTCACTACGCTCTCACCATGCTGTGTCAGGCTTATGCCTGCGTCGTGGGGCGGGGGATAGCACAGCAGTGCCAGCATGAGCAGTAGTGTCACCTGCAGGCGGTGATGGACCTTCGTTGCACCTAGTTGGGTGCTTTCCTAACATGTGACAGCACATGTGCCTTGCCCATCTTGGTCTGGGTCAGCACAATTGCCTTGAGGGTCACCACCAGGCTGTTGCCCAGAATTTGGCATAATGGTACAATTAGGCAGCCTCAGAGGCATCCATGCATGCTGCCCCTGCTGTTTCCTGTCCATTTCCATGGTGTTTCCATCATTTTCTGAGGTTTCCAGGTTTTCACGCAACCTTCCCTATGCAGAGCCCCGGTCCCCTGAAGTCTCCTATTGACTTCAATGGGGTTCGTTATTCGAAACGAGCACCCGAGCATCGGGAAAAATTTGATTCGAATAACGAGCACCCGAGCATTTTAGTGCTCGCTCATCTCTATTTATGACCTTTTAGTAATTTATACATAAAGGTTATTAGATGACCAGCACAAAATGAAAATGAAATAAATAGTTACACAGGTAGAAAAACAGTTAACCATTTGTGTAAGAACTCAATATTTTTAATAATGATTTTTAGCCCAAAATGAGTAAAATGCAATGTAAAAAAATGGTGTACATTAGTGATGCACAAAGTTCTGCTTTGCTGAATTTCACATTGGTATTTTCTTTGTGATTAATTACTTCATTGCAAACCCCTTTTTTTGTAATTAGCGGATGCAATGACGGGGAACAGTCATTGTGTTGCACCCTGTCGTTGAACCCCTCAGATGCGGTGTTCATTGTCAGGGGCTTAGCTAAAGGTTCATGGGCCCTGATGCAAGAGCTCAGCTTGGGCCCCCATTCCCTCAGTGCTTTGTGGTCAGGGGCAGGGAAGCACATAGCCAATGTGAAACGGCAACACCCTCATGCCAAATTCTTGACCTAAACGCGTCTTGATTGAAGATCCCGTGTGAAATCTCGCATGGCCTCATGGCATGCAAATGGAGTTGAGTATGAAGCACTAGGAAATTCTGCTTATAATGAATACAACTTTGCCTGAAATTCAGATCAAAGTCCACTTTGGATACTTTGATTTGCTAAACCCTAGTGTACATAACCTTTAAGCTATGGAATTTTTTGCAGCATTTTCTTAAAATCACATCCATATTGCTGGCACTGTAAAAAGCTGACTCTAATCCATGTTGGAAAATCTACAGCATATCTCATGTGGAACAACCCTTATAGTAGTTAAATTAAAGTTAGTTAATTAATACTTGGCAGCGGTGACATGAGGCCTACCTGGATAGTGGATCCTTTGTTGCTATGGATGGAGGTCAGCACTTATGGAGTAGAATCCATGGACAATTGGTGATATGTGTAGAAATCATTTTGTAGTAGCACAATTAGAATATGGATTTCATAATCAGTCAAGCAAACAATCAGGGCTGGCATAGTTCATGTAAAACATTAATCCAAGCAGACAAGGTCAAAGGCAAGTGGCAGACATTAAGAAAAATCAGGGGCAATCCAAGCCAATCTAAGCACTACAGAAACTAACAAACCTATTACTTAGGCAAGGGACAGTGGGGGAGTGGCCTTAAATAGCCATACAGTTCAGTACTGAAAGAGTAGCCAGGTAGCGAACAGATAGCAAAATATGGCATGTTGTCAGTTATGACAGATGTAGCTGCCAGATAGTGTGACAAGTGGTCTATAACCAGATCTTGGTCTCCCCAAGGATTATGGGTTAAATAGTATATTTTATAATTCATACTGAAATATACAAATAGAATATATTAGTAGATTTTATTCCAATGTTGGCCAGATCAGGGCCATCCATCTGCATGACAGTTATATTTTCTTTTAAAATAATTCACTTAGTGCCTGATACTGACAACTGACTCATTGTGCTAAATGTATCAAGTCTTTATCACAATTCTGCAATCATTTGCCTGGCAGCACCACATACTTATTTTTAAAGATGGCTAAGGGTGTGCTAATAACTATTATTATGTGAGATGTACAGTAAGTGCTCTTTTATGTCTTTTTTTAAAATACCCTGTGTAACTTTTCTGTGCAGTTTTTTTTTAACTATCATGGTGTTCTCAGAGGAAGTAACTAATTGAAGCTGAAACATGGACAGTCTAACTTGATCTAAATATACAGTATTAACAAAAAAGTTCTATGCATTTTAGTCTTTAGTGCTCTGAATGGTAAACAAAAGTAAAGCTGAGTTGTTCTATTGGCTCCACCAAAGGTAGACACACACAGTGTAGGGGCCCAAGTGCAAGAACAGTGCATGATGCTCCCCGCAAAAGAGATAACAGAACAAAGTGCGTACACTGTATAAAAAAATATGATGCTGGTAGAAATTTGTTTTGGGTCTTATTTTAATAAATTAGTCAGAAAATTTGATGTATGCCTTATTCACACAGTCAGTGTTCAGTGATTTTCATCAGTGATTGTGAGCCAAAACCACGATTGGAACCAACACAGAGATAAGGTATAATGGAAAGAGTTACACCTGTTTTGTGTTTAGAGCCACATTTGGTGGAAATCACTGACCCAACACAGACTGTATGAATACATTTTACCTAAATCGAAAGTGCTCCAATTGGCCTAAAAATTAATTGTATAACATTTTGAAGTGTCCTAGGACTTTTTTTTTACTTTTTTTTTTAATTTTCTCTCTCTCACCTTTCAAACTTTTTAATGCAAATGCAGCAATCGTATATGTCAAAGTGCCAATAACATATATAACTATGGGGGAAAACACACTGTGCTACTGGAGTTATTATGCTGTTTGCAATTAAAAAAGTTCTACAAATTGTCCCTTTTCTGGGGGAAGATGCCTGCTGGTATTGGAAAAAACAGAAATTTGTTCTGAACAAGTGGTCAAAAAATTATGCCTTAAAGGAAATCCGTCTCCCTATCCAACTGTTTGATTAGACACTTAGCTGTAGTTCACCTGATTAAATACAGTTTTTTTTTTATCTGAGCCTTTATTCCCACTCACATTTTCCTAATATGCAAATTAAAGGGGTTTTCCCATCTTGGACGATGGGGGCATATTGCAAGGATATGCCCCCATTGTCTTATAGGTGCGGATCCCACCGCTGGGACCCGCAACTATATTGAGAACGGGGTCCCAAAAAAGAACCATCCAACTGTGGTACCATCCAACTGTGGTACAGTACCACTACCAACTGCCATGCCCATGGCTGTTGCAGGCCGCACAGTCCGCCGCTCGTGGAAGAGCGTTACCATTACCATTACAGCCGGAGATTCTGTCACCTGGTATGCCGGCAGGAGGATCTGGCCATTACAGAGTGATGGGCAGGGCCCAAGTTACCACTGCCTTTGCCAGTGTGACAGCCCAGTCACCAAGAAGACCATCCTTGAGAGGTCGGCGGGGGTCTTCTGCCGCAGCCAGGGCCGCTTTCATGATGAGGAAGGAACGCCCTCTCATGTCCTTTAGCTCCAGCAGCAGTGAGGAGGACCTGCTGGCCTTTAAGTAATTCCTGCAGTTTTTATGGGAGCCACAACATGGACTTATCCTGAAGTGTGGGCACTAGTTGGCCCTTGTTTTTAGTTTTGTTGCCCCGCGTTTGTCCTCACCCAGATGGCCATGGATTGTTAGGACTCCCCCCATCAAAAAAAAGTTTTTTTATCCAAGTTGCGCATACGTGCGCCTCATCCCTTTTTTTCCCCCTTTTCAGGTTATTTGGGGAGCCCCTCGAAAGAGGGTTTTTTAAAGGGAACCTTTGCTGCTATTTTTTTTACCCATTTGGATTACAATTTTGCCTATGTGGATTACAAATTACGAGTTTGGGACTCTGCTCCAGTTCTATGAAAAGCGTCAGAAGAAAAGAGACTTAAACGTGTCCGTGAGCATACTAGGTAGGTGATATTTAAAATGTTTATATTATACTTATAATAATGTATTTGCACTATTTACCATATATGTGTCCCGAATATTCGCTCTGCCTCTGAGTAGTGCACACTGCGGCCTCTCCTCGTACGTGCCTGCGTATTACGTAATCGCTTAGACAATAGTACGCTGAGATTCGTAAGCTATTTGTATGCTCATGCGTACATCTTCTAAGAAGTTGCGTACATTTTGTAAATGAACGTTCGTTATTAGTGAGCGAATGTTCTCTAATAGCACATAATAACGTATATTTTGTACGCAAATACAGCAAATCTATTCGTCGAATATATACGGAAAAGTATATTTAAGTATATTTTAGGAAAAGTTTGGCGAATAATTTTTTGAATGATTTGCTCATCTGTAATCTGAAGGTGTGTAAAAGTTCTCATGAATCCGTGCCTGAGTTATTTTCAGAAATGTGATGTTTTCTATACTTGTGGAGAACAATTTTCTCCACTATGATAATACTATTATAAAAAGCATTGCATCACAAAATTTAGCACATGTGCAATGCAGTGGGCATGTGTTATTTCCCCCAAATTCAGCAGAACCACAATATTTCTACTATTGTCAGTTACCATCATGCCCAGTTGTAATTGGTGAGGAAATGGCCAAATGGTATGGTGCATGATGGTGCAAATTAGCAATAAAATCCATTGTGTGGCTTCTCTCACCCAGGCTCATGAGTTTTCAGACAGCATGGAAACACTTCAGTTAACACATATGATAGGAGGGAGGAAGAGTGGCCATGGGTGGAATGTTTCTGTGATGCTGCTTTGCAGCTGCAACACAAAACATTGACCCAATGGGCCATAAAAGACATGACTAATACTGGCTACAATTGAGGCTGCATATGTCGATGGTGGTGTGCACCTTGCCACACAGCAACAATTCCAAAAAGTAGTCCATGTTCTCTACCACATTATAGTAATACCACATTATAGTACAAGGCAGGGATGGCCTTTTTGGAGAAATACCGGTGTCTAGGTACTGTATCTTCCAGTGCACTGCCAGCCACTTGGCCAGATGGGAGTTTAGCTCACTCACATTGCTAGGCATGTAAGTGTAATTGTTTCCTAGCCAGATATTCAACTAAGGATGACTAACGATAAAGCGGAGGACAAAGAGAAGGGGAGCAGCAGTAACTGATGATAAGGACACCATACTGCTTGTGGATGCAGCCTAGCTGCCACAAAGAAGGCAGGGAGAAGGGGGACAGTCTTGTTTTGATTTTAGGCTAGCTGTATTTTCTCACTGGACCTAGTGATGCCACCCTATGTGCTGCAATAGAGCTATGGTGCCTATGTTTGTGTTTGAAGGACCCGGCCATATTTTTATGCTGCAGATCTTGTACACAGAAGCGGTACTGGGCATGCAGTGTGATGAAAAATTTCCAAATGGGAGATACCCGTGAAGAGCTACCAGCAGCTGAGCTAGCCCAATTTTGAGCCTGCGCCAATGGTATCAGCAGCATCACCAGTTTCCGAGCTGGCCACAATAGAAGCAGATCTGGCCCTGGCAGTTTTTTGTATGTTTTGGCTGTACGTCGCTCCTGCTCTTTACTGCATTGGCAGCCACCACCCTCCTCCTCCCCAGCACCCCAGTTCAGTTCCCAGGCCCTGTCTTACACACTATCATGATTTTAGTCCTCACCCTCCCTGCCACTTTTATCAGACTGTGATACGTTTATCATGGGCTCCTTAGTCCCCTCATGGTCCCCTTCTCTGTATTTGCCCTGAATTCCACAATCACCATGGCTACCGGTGAACCTACCGCACACCACCATGTCTAAAAGTGCCACTATAAACCACCATCAGCACAGCTATGCATTTGAGTCATCAGGTCCTCCGCCTCTGCCTGAATTTCGTCCTTATTGCAGTTCAAACACTTGCTGTTCTTTCAACTGAGCAACAAGAGGACTATCAGTATTTTTCATAGCGCTTGGGGTGTTGTTGGTTCTTCTTAGGAAAAGGGTAGGCATTCTACTACAAATGGGCAGTGAAGACAGAGATTATGTAAATTAAAGGCTTCTCTTTGAGCCACGAGGAGGAGGAGCAGGAGGAATGGGCTAAACCCTAGCTTAAAAGCCTGGTCTCAGAGGTGACATAAAAATCTTCCTGCTGTGACGAAGATGATAAGTGAACCATTCAGTCCACAATGTCATACTCTGTCCTCAATAATAATCTATGCCTATCGGAATCGAGGGAGAACTGTGGCCTGCTAGATGATTAGATGGCTAGATGGCTTTTGCTGAATGTTCTGCTACCGCTGTTTGCACTACCCATACCCATTTCCACAATGTCATTTACCAAAACAAAAACAAGTCACAGGTTTGGTACACTGATTATTAAATGAGGAAAATTTGCAGCAGGTTTTTGAAAAAGGTGTGGACGCACAATTTGTTAATGCATTGTGTTTATTGCAATGCTCACGTAAAACTAGAACAATTAGAACGGTTGTTAGAAAAAAAACACATGTATAATTTAACATTCCCTGGCTGCTACCAAATTATAGTAACACTGGATATGGTGGCTCTCTTTTGGTGGTCAATATGGGTGGTGCACTAACTACAATGGATCCACCCAATTCCGAAATAAAATATAGTTATAGTGGTAGAAAAGCACTCTATATCTGGAATATAGGTCACTTTCTTTATTTGTGATAATAAAAATATATATCAATAAAACACTAATAAAACATCACCTTAAAACATATTGAAAATAGCTCAACATCAAGTCATAAGAAAATATGGATCATACCACAATATTGTCTTTTAGTTACACCTTTGCGCAATAGGTAAACAGGTATACTAGTATATGATAGTATGTAATTGCTTAGTCTTTTTTTTACATAGAATAAGCCCCTTTTTTTTGAATGAGCCCCTTTTTTGAGAATAAGCCCCTTTTTTGGGGATTGTTGATTTGTTCAGTTGAAAGTCGGTATATATCCTGGAGGACTTTCAACTGAACAAATCAACAATCCCAAAAAAGGGGCTTATTCTCAAAAAAGGGGCTTATTCTCAAAAAAGGGGCTCATTCAAAAAAGGGGCTTATTCTATGTAAAGAAAGACTAAGCAATTACATACTATCGTATACTAGTATACCTGTTTACCTATTGCGCAAAGGTGTAACTAAAAGACAATATTGTGGTATGATCCATATTTTCTTATGACTTGATGTTGAGCTATTTTCAATATGTTTTAAGGTGATGTTTTATTAGTGTTTTATTGATATATATTTTTATATATACACTGCAGCTAATGCACTAAAATATGCTTATTGCAGCCAGGGAATGTTAAATTGTGCCTTTGTTTTTTTCCTAAAAACTGTTCCAATTTTTCTAGTTTTACGTGAGCATTGCAATAAACTGTAGATGAAGCAGTAACTGATAATGATGATAAGTACATAAGAAACATTGTAACAGGTTTTTAAATAAAAACACAGGTGCAATTAGATGTCCCTAGGCTCCAACCAAAATACACGGTGCTGTTGACACGCTAAAATACACTTTTCGCAATGCTCACTTAAAATTCAAAAAAATTGCAAAAGGGTTTTTTTTTGGGGAAAAAAAAGTTAAATTGGACATCCCCTGGCTTTGACTAAATTATATAGTACAGTGCTGTTGAATCACTAAAATATGCTTATTTCAGTGCTAACTTATAAACAGTAGAAGCCTTGTAACAGGTTTTTGGACAAAAAATCTGGGGGACACCACAAACACATCGTATCTCATCAGTGGTTGAGCTCACAATGGCTTCTGTGCTTCAGAGATGACACAGAGTCTGATAGACTAGCCAATATTCTCCCTCCTGATTGGCTCTGAGGCTGACTTCAAAATATTGGGGGCAGAGCCACAACCAGGCCCAGTCTTGGGGTCTTGTGATCCTACATCTTCATCTTCCCTGTCCTGTTTCCCTCACTAGTTTACTGATTCTTAAATGTTAAATGTACAGAGCTGTTTTGCACAACTCGTTCAAAGTGAATTGTTTAAACTTCATTTGTAAAAATTTTTTGTGAAATTCTTGATGAATGTGATTCAATTAGTATGAATTTAATTTCTAGTCTAGTGAGCACTCCAATTTTGTCTACTGTGTTTAGTACAACAATTTTGCCTCACTGATTTTTTTTTCCCAAACGGAATAGTGTGCCTTTTTTATTTTTTACAATGCACATCATGTCACAATGACACAAATTGAATTCGATAAAATTTCAGGAAAAATTCGATTTGCCAAGAATCCGAATTTCCTATCGCTTTGTTACAACTTATTTTTTTTTTCCTAAAATGATGGCTACAACTAAGAAATTGAACCCTGGCTGTCTCCTCGCCAACTTGATAGGAACCATGGTCACCGATAATGGGAAGAACATTCTGTCTGCACTACATCAGGTAGGGCTGTCCCATGCACCCTGCATGGCACACGTTTTCAATCTGGTTGTCACCCAGTTTCTGAAGTCTTCCAACTGAAAGATGTATTGTAAATGTCATGGAAACTGTGCATGCACCTCAGCCTCTCTTACCATACAAAACACGATGTCCTTGAGCTACAATGGCAGAGTGATGTTCCCATACATCGCCTCATATACATTACCACATGTTGGAACACAATGCTCTGCCTGTATAAGCAGAGGAAAACGGTGACCAATTTCTTGATGATGGCAGATGGACAGGGCTACTCACAGGTGTATGCCAGTGGCGGCTTATGCGTGACACTTGCTGGTTGCTCAGGCCCTTTTGAGGAAGCCACTTGATTTGTCAGTCACCAGGACTATAGGATGAATTATTTCATTCCACTTCTTCAGGTCCTGGAAGGGGATGCTGATAAATCTGACTGGCGAGGGGACAAAAGCCATGGTGCCTACATTTCACGGCCACTTGATCCCTGTGGAGGCTGAACTAGCACAGGAGGAGGAGGAGAATGTAAAGTAGGACATAAATGCCCAGGAATTCTATACAGACATAGGTGTTTTTTCTGCCCAAGCGACAGGAGAGGAGAAAGAAGAGCTAGAGGGTGACGACAAAGATAACACAGATAACACCCTGACAGACCATGCAGTATGCAGTGGAGAGGGAGGCAGGGAGTCCCTCTGAGTCCTTTCTGCAAATTGCCAGATGTATGCTGAGTTGCTTGCGTAGTGACAGCTGCATTATCACCATTCGGCAGAAGGATGACTATTGGCTCTCCACAATGTTAGACCCTTGCTACCAGTCCAAAATGAGGGTCCTTTTTTTTACTCCTTCTGAAAGGGATGAAAAACTCAACTACTATCGACCCATTGCCTGTAGTCAGTTGGTGGCTGTCTACACGCCCCATCGCCCATCCTCATGAAGGTATAACCTGGGGGGACCCTCTGATCTCACGCTTGACTGGAATGACTACTGGAAGGGGGGGGCAGGAGCAGCACCAGCTCCATCAGCAGCAGCAAGTTTTGAGTATCTAATGAGCACTTTTCTTCACCCACCTACTGAAGAAATCACCCAGCAGCAGGAATGCACCCTGCAACCCCACATCCAAGATCTCCTGTACTACTGGGCAGCCAAACTTGATCTTTGGATGCAATTGGCTGAGATTGCCTTGGGCAAGCTTTCCTGCCCAGCCAGTTGTGTGGCATCAGAGTGAGTGTTTAGTGAGGCGGATTGCATAGTTGTTCCAAACAAAACTCGCCTTTCAACACAAAATGTTGAGAGACTAACCTTTATAAAGATGAATAAGGTGTGGATCAATGAAGATTTTCAGACATTGGTGCCTGATACAACAGACTAGATCAGAGATCAGCAACCTCCGGCACTCCAGCTGTTCTGAAACTACAACTTCCAAAATACTTCATTTAGAAGAACAGCCGAACATGTTTGCATACTGGGAATTGAAGTTTCACAGCAGCTGGAGTGCCGAAGGTTGCTGATCCCTGGACTAGATCATTCTGGTAGTAATGATCTGACTGTAATGTGCTGCCACATCAGAACATTATGACAAATGGCTTGTTACTTCTGCCCCCTGCTTGATGCCACATGTCTGCTGCTTCTACTGCTCCTAATGTTATCTCCCACCACTGCTCTGCCCCCTTCCCTCCCCACTCTATTCCAGGGCCACTATTGTAACTCCTCATGCTGTTGCTACCCTCACCAGTCTGTTACAAAGGCACTTGTGTCCCTGTTTGGCCGTGTTGACTTCACCATTTATTTTTCCAATCTTCTGATCCATCAGCAGAACAGAAAAATAATCAGAAAAATAAGCGTCCTCAAGGCCTCTATCACATGGTCAGTATTTTGCATCAGGGTTTGATCATGATTTGGAAGCCAAAAGCAGGTGCGTGTTATGCATGTTATCTCTGTTCTGGACCCACTCATGTTTTTGCCTTACCAATACTGATCAAATACTAATGCAAAAAACTGACCAAATACTGACTGTGTGATAGAGGCCATAAAAGTCCTGTACTGTCACTAGCCTTGCTGGCTGGATATAGCTACGTCTTGCCAGCTTCCGTAGTACTAAAAAGTACTAGCGTGCAGAATCTAACAAGCCCCCGGGTTTTCACCAGAGCCCGCTGCAAGGCAGGTTGGATTTGTGTGGCCGGGAACATGCAGCTCGCGTTGCCGCTTGGAAGCAGTAGGGTATCAGCCGAGGACCGGATCACCAGCAGGTTAGCAGAGCCGAGGAACGAGCTGAATTCTGGATACACAGGAGCCAAACAGAAGAGGACTTGAGAGCTGGAGCTTGAGTACACTGGAAAATACCTGATACTCTGGCATCAGTCTGGTGCACAGAGCTGCCTTAAATAGGCCTCTAGATGAGAATCAGGTGCTGGACTGATGACAGTTTCACAGAAGGTGTAGGAGCTGCAGTACCGGCTGCTACAGAGTCTGTTCTGAGAAGTGGCTGCCGGAATCACCGCAGCGGACGCTTGTCTAAGGGATCAGACAGCAGCGCCCCGCCGACGGGGTGAGTGTAGTGGCGTTATGCGCCCAGATAGAATCATAGAAGAT
Organism: Rhinella marina; assembly: GCA_900303285.1. Lineage (NCBI taxonomy): Eukaryota > Metazoa > Chordata > Amphibia > Anura > Bufonidae > Rhinella > Rhinella marina. The sequence continues at coordinate 21,439 of ONZH01000492.1, forward strand.
TGACGGCAGAAAAAAAAAAACTGGTCCATCTAGTCTGCCCTTTTATTATCCTTTTATTGTTATCTTAGGATAGATACATGTTTATCCCAGGCATGTTTAAATTCAGTTACTGTGGATGTATCAACCACCTCTGCTGGAAGTTTGTTCCAAGCTTCTACTACTCTTTCAGTGAAATAATATTTTCTAATGTTGTTCTTGATTTTTCCCCCAACTAACCTCAGATTGTGCCCCCTTGTTCTTGTGTTCAGTTTCTTATTAATAACCCTTCCCTCCTGAACTTTATTCAGTCCTTTAACATATTTAAAGGTTTCAATCATGTCCCCCCTTTCTCTTCTTTCCTCCATACTATACATATTAAGTATTCAGAGTCTTTCTTGATAAGTTCTATGCTTTAGACCTTCCACCATTTTTGTAGCTGTGGCATGTACGCAAGACTTTCCATCTGAATAAAACAAATTTCAGATGCAAATTGCCAAAGCTCATGCAAATTGAGCATGAGGCCTCTATCACACGGTCAGTATTTTGCATCAGGATTTGATCATGATTTGGAAGCCAAAAGCAGGCGTGGGTTCAAAACACAGAAGACATGCAAATATTTCCATCACATGTTATCTCTGTTTTGGATTAATTCCTATTTTTGCCTTACTAAGGCTACTTTCACACTAGCGTTTTTAAATTCCGGTATTGAGTTCCGTCAAAGGGGCTCAATACCGGAAAAAAACGCTTCAGTTTTGTCCCCATTCATTGTCGATGGGGACAAAACTGAACTGAAGACAACGGAATGCTCCTGAAAGCATTCCGTTCCGTCTTCAGACCGGAGAACAAACCGCAGCATGCTGCGGTTTGCTCTCCGGTCCAGGCATCCGCACCAAGACGGATCCGGAATGACCCCCAATGGAAGTCAATGGGGACGGATCCGTTTGGTGTGGACACACCAGTAATCCGGATCTGTCCTCCATTGATTTCCAATGGGGGGGCATTCCGGATCCGGCATACATACACACAGACTACATACAAACAAACATACAGACATACATACAAACATACAGACATACATACATACTCACATACTCCCGGGACGCCGGCAGAACGTCTTCACGCGCCTCCTGCACGCTGCGATGACGTTTCCCCACTGCGCCCAGCAGAGGGCGCTGTGGGGAATCGTCATCACTGCGCGCAGGAGGCGCGTGAAGACGTTCTGCCGGCGTCCCGGGAGTATGTGAGTATGTATGTATGTCTGTATGTTTGTATGTATGTCTGTATGTTTGTTTGTATGTAGTCTGTGTGTTGTTTTAATGTGTGTCATGTGTGGGGCCGGAGCGCTGCTCCGGCTCCACACATGTATAGCGTTAGCACGGATCCGTCGGCACCCTTTAGGTGCCGGATCCGTGCTAACGCTAGTGTGAAAGTAGCCTTATACTGATCAAATGCTGACCAAATACTGATGGATTAAAGGCGGATGCTCAAAGTACAGGATCCGCTTTTTTGTGCTGTTCTCCTGACGGATCAAAACAACGGTCGTGGGGACACTTCTTGAGTCTTGGGCCACTGCACGGTTAAGTACATGCTGATTAATTATATCTTATCCTAACATTGACCTGTAAGGCTAAGTTCACACTTTTGTTATTTGGTCAGTTAATTCCAAGACTTATTCAAAGGCAAATTCAGGAGCCAAGCTTACTCTTGCATTAGGTATCATGAATATATCTACACCTGTTCTGTGGTTTTGATCTGTACCTGCTTTGGGCTGACAATAACTGATGAGAACTTACCAAATAAGTGAAGTGTGAACTAAGCCTAATAGTGAAGCACAGTTATTCTACAGCTAACAGAAGGGATTCAAACGCATGTGTTCACACTGACACCAATTGGATTAAAAGAACCTTATTTTTTCTCTACTACTTTATTGGCATTGCTTCCATGTTTTGTTCCACTGAAGAGTCATTGGGACACCTGCAAGGGCCCGCAGCCTTTTTTTTTCTTTACTGAAGGATGCTGTATGCTTTTTTTTGTTTAGCTAGGGGTTAGCTAGGAACGTTGGTGGCCTATACAATGATGTGCACATTCATATATGTAACCTGCCTGTCATTCTGATGCACAGTAACTGTTTTGCTACTAGAAAGGACTAGCTATGCATGTTGCTGCACAGCAATGTACACCAGGGCATGTTCTCCCTAACGTTTGACTGCAGGCCAAGCGAGACCTGATTTAACATGCTTTATGACAAATTAATTAATCACAAAGCAAATTTTTGGGAAACATTTGCGAAGGGACCGAATCGAATTTTTGAAAACTTTGCTAATCTCTAATCATATCCATTCCTATTTGAGCATATACGTATCATATATAAGGGAACAGAACACTCTTTTAGAAAGATCAGAGAATGGTACAAATTGTATTTGCATAAGGATTGGGTGAAGCTGGAACACTACTCATTCCAGCATAGCCAGGTTCGATTAAATGTTACCTTATGCGGAGACACAGACCTGAATGCCCAAGGAAGCGCTTTGTAGTGCTTCCGTGGGCTACAGATAGGTGCCTCCATTCCGCAAAAGATAGGACATGTCCTATCTTTGGCTATATCTTGTGGATCAGACATCTTTGCTAAGAAGACTCTTTATACCCTGTTTTCTAGTACAAAGAAAAATCTTACATCCCTGTCCCTACAGTATATTTAAAGATAAACTACAACAACAGTTACTTTTTAAAAAAGGCTGGACAGCCTCTTTAATGCTTTCAAACAGCTACACTTGGCTTGGTGCTTACATTCTCAGTTGCATACACTGCTTGGCAGTTACAGTCTCTGATAAGTACACAACTTTATGGTTAGGGTTACTGTTAAGCTTTAAGAGCACCTCATGGTACATGGTTAAAGCAGGGCTACCATGGGCTAGGCACACTCTCTATCCTTCAGTGTCTGACCCTAGTTAAAGGCAAGGGTGGCTTAGCTTTCTCCCTGGAATGATACAGGAAGCTGGAAGTAGTCAGAAACTATTTGTAGGATACACAGGGCCTTCACCAGTCATGAAGCCCTCTCCTTAGTAGATCCAAAATGAAAAGTGTGGATCCAAAATTCAACAGTCCAGGTCAGCTTCAATGCACTGAAAGCACTCTACAGCTGCTCTGTCTTTTCAGCAAAGAGTGTTGGCAAGAACCATTTCCTCTCCACAGATCTCCTCTGGATTTTGGCTGGTTGACAGGCTCTCTTTACACCCAGAGGTCCCTCAAAACACCTCACTATATACTCTGACTCCACCTTATTATGGATCTCATGATGCGTCACACTATTGTGTTCACAAGCATGTCCACAGACCTCACAGTGCCTGCTAGTATACAATGCAAAACATTTAAATAATTCTTTGAAGGCACAGTACCTGTAAAATGAAAGATGTTAACATAAACTGAGAAGACTAATTAGCACAGCATATATGTACATTTAACTTCAATGGTCCATAAAATGCATTATTTTCTAAGGGAGGCAGGTCAATGTTTGACTCAGCTTATAAGGAAGCACCCCCCATAGAAGTTGTTAAATGACAAACAGCTCTGCTGCATCTCTATATATTTGCATTGTTGTGCAGGGTTAAACCTCCTATCTTTGACTGTTTCTGCCTTATTATTCTGCCTATGCATAAGTAGTAGCATTTTATTTATGATGTTTCATGCTGTATGTCTCACCTTGTAATTGTAATGAAATGCAAAGAACTGTGTGAGGACCAACCAAATAAGGTAATTAAAATGGTATTAAGACTTAATTTCTTAAGTAACTAGTTATAATAATAAAGAAATAGAGAGTCTGTGGATAGCTCTATTACTTCAAGAACATATGAAATATATGATTCCACCTAACTAAAACCCAGGGAAAGTAATGTCATTGCTGTAATATTCAAACTCTCTACTAAATATGTTTCTAAATCATTTGAAACTTGACGCAAAGAACTTTTCTGTCACCTCGGAAAAGTTCTAAGGTGAGTTCAATCTTCAGCACACAATTTGCAATAATGGTTTCCTACATTGCTACTACTAAGAGCTTTTCAGAATCTGTAATCAATGCTTCTAGTGATTGATATTGCCCACTAAGTATTGAGGAGATGTAAACCTTCTACTACTGGGTGAAAAATACATTGCTTGGCACGTTAATTTTATTTTACGATCTGGAAGAAAAAGCTTAAAAACTGCTTCCAGTCGCTTAAAGTTATTCCTTCCATAAAGAACCCTTTACGGGCTCTGCAGCAGTATATATAATTAATAGAGCCTCAAAGTACATATATAAATATAGAATTTCTTTGTTCTATTTTTTCTTATCAAACCAAACTTTATTTGCAATGCTGTCAAATCTGTAAAAACATTGAATTAATCATTTTTCTTCCTTGCAGGGAGTCTTTAGTAACTAACTAGGTCGCTGCCATGGGTTGGCACATTTTATTGTTTTTTTATAGTGTTTGAATCGTCGCCTGTGCTGTAAACATGTCCAGTACATATTCTACAAATGGCTCTCCATTTTACAGAAAGTAAATGATGATTGCATTTAATGGAACATTTCAGAACACATTTTCAGCAGATAAACATTTTTTTTTAGCATTTCTCAGTTTTAGCTGTGCAATAACAGTTGATATACTTCATTGTGAGTCCTTTGTACAATGTTGTGATCTAGCACACTTAGACATTACACTCAAATTTCTACATGTCATTTTCTGTAGTTTGCACATTATACTTAAATTTCTACATGTCATTTTCTGTAGTAGGCTACCAATTAAAAAATGCAGTTGACTACCAATTTTCCAGAAATTATAGTTATGGCATGTCAACCGGTCATATCAAAAGGTCAAATTATTTCAGTTTACCTCTCTAAATATATTTAACCCCTTCAAGACACAGCCAGTTTTCACCTTAAGGACCAAGCTACATTTTTCAAATCTGACATATTCGGAACCACCCATAAATGACCCAATTTTAGAAACTACACCCATCAAGTTAATCAAAACTGATTTTACAAACTTTGTTAGCCCTTTAGGTGTTCCACAAGAATGAAAGGAAAATGGAGGTAAAATTTCAAAAATTCACTTTTTTTGCACATTTTCCATTTTAATTTATTGTCCCTGTAACACAGCAAGGGTTAACAGCCAAAGAAAACTCAATATTTATTACCCTGATTCTGCAGTTTACAGAAACACCCCACATGTGGTGGTAAACTGCTGTAGGGGAACATGGCAGGGCGCAGAGGGAAAGGAATGCCATATGGATTTTGGAGGGCAGATGTCGCTGGGATAATTTTAAGTTGCCATGTCACATTGAACACCCCCTGATGTACCCCTAGTGTAGAAACTTCCAAAAAGTGACCTCATTTTGGAAACTACAAGATACAAGTTTTATTGGTACTATTTTAGGGTACATACGATTTTTGATTGCTCAGTATTACGCTTTTTGTGAAGCAAGATAACAAAAAAATGGCTGTTGTGGCACACTTTTTATTTTTTGTTTTTTACAGACTTCTCCTGACAGGATAGATCATGTTTTGCTTTTATAGAGCAAGTTGATACAGACGTGACAATACCAAATATGTGTATTTTTTTCTGTTGTTTCAGTTCTACATAATAAAGCATTTTTCAAAACAAAAATTATGTTTTTGTGTCTTCATTTTCTAAAAGCTACATTTCTTTTATTTTTCTGCCGATTGTCTTTGGTAGGGGGTCATTTTTTGCAGAATGAGTTGACGTTTTTATAGGTAGCATTTTTGGGTACATATGATTTTTTGATCACTCAATATTACACTTTATGTGGCAAAGTGACCAAAAAAATGGTCGTTTAGGCAGAGTATTTATTTGAGTTTTTTTATGAAATTCACCTTAGGGGTTAGATCATAGGTGATATTTTTATAGAGCAGGTTTTTACGGATGCGGCGATACCTAATATATTTTAGCATGTTTTAGCATCTCTATTTTCCTAAAGCTATATTTTTTTATTTTTTTGGCGATTATCTTATGTAGGGGCTCATTATTTGCGGGAAGAGATGACAGTTTGATTGGTACCATTTTGGGGTGTGTATGACTTTTTGATCGCTTGTTATAACAGTTTTTGTGATGAAAGGTGAAAAAACTGGCATTTTTTGCACAGTTTTTATTTTTTTAAGGTGTTTACCTTAGGGGGTAAGTCATATAATATTTTTTATAGAGAAAGTAATTACGGACGTGGAGATACCTAATATGTCTACTTTTTTTACATTTATTTCAGTTTTACAGAATAAAAGCTTTTTTGAAGAAAAATAAATCATGTTTTAGTGTCTCCATTTTTTGAAAGCCATATTTTTTTAATCTTTTGGCCAATTGTCTTAGGTAGGGTATAATTTTTTGTGGAAAGAGATGACGGTTTGATTGGTACCATTTTTGGGTGTGTATGACTTTTTCGATCGCTTGGAATTACACTTTTTGTGATGAAGGTGACAAATAAAATTGCATTTTTGGCACAGTTTTTATTTTTATTTTTTTACGGCGTTCACCTGAGGGCATAAATCATATGATATTTTTATAGAGCAGGTTATTACGGACGTGGTGATACCTAGCATGTATACTTTTTTAATATTTATTTCAGTTTTACACAATAAAAGCATTTTTGAAGAAAAAAAAATCATGTTTTAGTGTCTCCTTTATCTGAAAGCCATATTTTTTTAATCTTTTGGGCGATTGTCTTAGGTAGGGTGTCATTTTTTGCGGGAAGAGATGACGGTTTGATTTGTACTATTTTGGGGTACATACGTCTTTTTGATCGCTTGTAATTACACTTTTTGTGATGTAAGGTGACAGAAAAATGGCATTCTTGCTCAGTTTTTTTTTTAATTTTTTCACGGCATTCACCTGAATTGGTAGATCATGTGATATTTTTATAGAGCACTTTGTGACGGACGTGGCGATACCCAATATGTGTGTTTTTTATTTTTTATTTTTTTTAAAAACATTATTTTATGGTTAGGGGGCGTTTTTTCTTTTTTTTACTTGAAACTTTATTTTTTTATTATTAAAAAAAACACTTTTTTTCACTTTTATTTACTTTTTACATTTGTCCCACTATGGGACTTCACATTTTCAGGGTTTGATCCCTGTTTCAATTCAGTACAATACATTTTGTATTGTACTGAATTGAACTGTCAGCGTGAGACGCTGTGTGAGACGCTGACAGGTTGCCTAGGAGACCCAGCCCTCAGGCTTGATCCCCTAGGCTTCCGTACATGGCAGCTCCGATGCCTGTGGGAGGCATGGAGTTGCCATGGCAACTATCGGCCCCCTGCCAGCGCAGCGCAGCCCCCTCCCTCTCTCAGACCCCTCACATGCCGCGGTCAGCGGTGATCGCGGCGTGTGAGGGGTTAATCCGCCGGCATCACCGAGGACGGCGATGCCGGGGGATGCAGCAGGGGCCTGGCTATCGTCAACAGCCGGGCCCGTGCTGCTGATCGGGCGGGTGCAGCTCCTGCACCCGCCCGATCCTATCACGTACATGCACGTGAGGATGCGGCAAGGAGCCGCATTCATTCACGTACATGTACGTGAAAATGGGTGAAGGAGTTAAGGTTCATGGTATTTCTACAGAGTTGCTCTGGATCTGTGATTAACTTTTTTCAAAATCACCCTCTCCCTATGTAACTACCCTTTTTTTTTTGCTTTTTTTGTTGTTTCCTTAGTATGTCATTTATTATTGGGCTAAGTGATTCTTAAAGGGGTTACCGAGTTAGTATTATCTTTTATTAGATCGATTTTATAGAGATAAATTTTATCTCATTCTGCCTACAATGGGAGTCTTACAAGAATTTCATTATGATTACTTTTTTTATCTTAATGTGAGGGCAATGTAAGTTGTTTGCTCCCAAATGTGCCTGACTGCCAGGGTTGCCAACCAGAATTTTTCTTGACATCTTGTCTCAAAATCACGGAAATCACAGACAACATTTTTTACAGACAAATTGGAAAACTGTAATAAATAATAAAGATTATAGTAATACATGTCTATAGTTCAATATACTGATAAGAATTAGTTACCTGTATTTACTGTGGACTATAAAATGATAATTATCATCAAAACAATCTAGTCAGGTACCACCAACCTCGAAAAAAATTACAGACAGATCAATTTTTTTTCACAAACACATGAAAAAAGTCGCCTATTTTTACAGACTGTCCAGAAATTTCTGGACAGTTGGCAACAGTGCTGACTGCACAGGTGTAACCCACAAATAGTGACTTGAAACTGGGCTAGGATCACTATCTATGTCATGTGACCACGGAAGTGCTCAAAACAGGTTTAGACCAAAGTGCTCGCTCAGTAAGGTAAAAAAAAAAGTCATAATGCAAATCTTGTAAGGCTAGGTACTCTTGGAAAGATGAGACAACCCCTTTAACAATCTTCCTATTCACTCATAGTAGGCCTGTGTAGCCTTATGACTTACTGCTAGATATGCCAGTTGTTATTTTGCTATGTTAATGTTTCAAAACGAATAAAAACAAATTTTAAAGTGAGTCTGATCAGCAGTAGAGATGAGAGAATTGATTCAAATCTCCAAAAAAATCTTAGTTTCCAACAAATCCAAATTTGGGGGATTTTTTGAGATTCAAGATGTTGGCTATTTTACAGTTCAAAAGACAGAGAAGAAGGTATCTTCCACCAAAAGGGCATACTTTTAGACAATTCGTAATGCTGTCTTGGTTTTAGAGAGTTTGAAAGTTGGTTGGATACTATACTCAGACTCACATATAACTTTTCAGGGCAATTGGGGCACTTACAATTCTGACCAAATTTATTCAGGCGAATTCGAATTTGGTAAATTCACTCAAATGCAATCGGCAGTTCTCTGCAGGTTCAGCTTCTGAAACTCTCACCTATCAGTTGAGTTGCCAGGGAAGTTTCTCTCACTCGTTAGATGCCATTCTTTCCATTTGTAATACTCAAACTAATCTGGTCCACCAGAACTAGAATCACTTTGTTAGTAGTTCTTTGCACATAATCCTATAGGGAAAGTCACCATTATTAGAACCAGATGCCCTAGTAGGTATACGGAAAGTGGATGTATTGGTTAGAAAACCCTATTAAAGTTTCATGAACATAGTCATGTATTCTGTAGATATTCTCTCCTAGAAGCATTCCTCCATAATATGGCATACATGTATACTAATGAATCCTAATTAAAAAACAAACATAAAAACCCTTGTATGTTTACATAAGAATTTTGAGGCATACAGAGTAGGATTTGTCCCCATACAGTGTCATATTATGGCTCCATACAGCTACAACTTTGTCCAAAGCCTCAATATACGCCCAAAGAGTGAAAATATTTCTTTATGCTTTAAGAGAGAAGACCAAAAATGACCTACCATTTGCACAAGGTAGAAATAACTTTACAACATCATTATCATATATATCATATTGGCATGATTTAAGGGTTTTTCATCTCTTGTATTGCTACTTTAACTGTGATATAGATGCAATTTAATTTAAATGTTACTGGTTTCCATGTTTCCATGAGCAAAACAAGTCTGTTGCATATAGACATTTTATTGTGGGAGAAATGTTATAGTATATAATATGGGAAAAGGGTAAAAAGGCAAAAGACAAAGCCATCCCCATAAAATGAAATTGTTCCATAAAATGAGTAAGATATAATAAAACCCACATTGGCACTTTGATGAAAAATAAGCTAATGGGAAGAGAAAGCATGGACATGAAATTCTAATGTAAGAATGTAATTGACCTGTGTATAAAAACAAATCTTAAATGTAACATTAAAATGAATCAAATGAAAGTCTACATTTACAATATTGTCCTCTGGAATACTGAGCTTGGCTCAGTAATATAATTCTTGCAGAATGGATGCAGAATACCAAAGTTCTAAACTTCTATTTGAAAACCAGATCCCCAGGCGCAGCTTACTATAATTCAAAAGAAATCTTCTAATACATAATTCCATGCTTTAACCAAAGCATTGCCAGGTTTTGGAGTAGGCTGTTCACTTAAAATGCAATTTTCTTTGTGCCCGACGTGAAGGTGTCTAAGTAAATATTGTATTCAATCATAGATCTTCTTTAAAACCAAGGCACTTTTCAAAAATGAAGAAAAACAATTTATAAAATCAATTTGTACCGAGGAGATGAAAGTTAGAAAACAGAATAAGAGAACAGTTTATCTGCTTTGTTTTCCTGCAGGCCAAATGACAAAGCCCCTTCTCCACACACAAGCTGAACTTTACTCATTTCTCATTTTGGCATATTACTGGCAGCTGAAATTATTTTAATCCATACATATTTCAATTAAGTTTTAGATTCTTAATGAGTGAAAGGGTTCTGTGTTTGGAGAAATGCTACGACTGGCCCATCAGTCTGTTTTCCATGTCTAAAATTAATCATATTAAGATGAAATGTTAAAGGGAACCTGTCATCAACTTTATGCTGACCTCACTGAGGACAGCATAAATTAGTGACAGAAATGCTGATTTCAGCGGTGTCTCACTCATGAGCTAAAAGTAAGTGGTTGCCGAGAACCAGCATCATAATCATTGCAGCTCAGAACTTGAAAAGAGTCAAATCTACCTGGGAAGCGTCATGGTTATTCATAATCTCCTGTTCTCCCACCCATCTGCTGATGATTGGCAGTTATCTCCTAGAGAGAAAGGGAGAAAACTTGGCAGAAGCTTGTCAGTCATCAGCAGGTGGGCAGGGAGAGCAAGAATTCATGAATAACCAGGACTCTTCTTAGGTGGCCAGGACACATTTCCAGGTCTAGTCTGTGATGATTGTGATGTTTGCTCTCGGCAACCACTTACTTTTAACTTATAAATGACAGACCGCTGAAATCAACTCACCTGTCTCTAATTTATTCTGCCGTTAATATGGGCAGCATAAACTTGATGACAGGTTCCCTTTAAAGATGTACTTAACTACACTGTGCAAGTCATGACAACCACATCATGGGATCTAAGCATGTTTGTAGGCTGCAAGAAAAACATCAGTAGATCTCGGGATCACTGCCAAGCAAGGTAAGTTTAAAAGCTATGGACATTGCTGGCTTGATTTTCTTCAATGCGCTGGCTATATTATGGGATAAAAACATATTTTCAATTGATTTTTGATAAAAATTTAGCTCATGTTATCTACAGCCTTGGTGGCTTGCTCTATGGCCCCTCTCTGCTCTTCTGATGTCAAATCTACACTGACGTTTTTACAACCAAATTAAAAAAACTAAAAGGGATATTAACTTTGTGAACTTTCAGGAGAGTGGAGACAGGGGCAGCAGACCATCAGAGAGCTTGTGTGATAGATTTCACACTGAATGGGGCTTAGCAGACTGCAATGTTTGAGAATATGTGCAGGCTGCAGAAGACAAAGTGACAAAGTGTAACAAAGTGTAAGTAACAAAAGACACTTGTAAATATTTGTTTTTAAATCCCATTATAAAACCAGTTGGCACAGAGTTATTTATAACCTTAAAAGGAGTTAACTGGGTTTTTTTTTTTCTTCGAAAAATTGCAAAGAAAAAGATGATTAAAAAAAAAATTGCTCAATCTCTTCCGATGGTCCAGTGCTGCCACTCTGGTGGTTCCTGCCAGTCTCTGTTTACCTTCTTGCAGTGTTGACCATACATGCACTTGACCACTTCAGGCAATCTTTGGCCTTGTGGTGATGCATGTATGTATGGCACAAGACCACTGAAGCCATTGATTAGCTGCAGTGGTCATGTGCATGTCACTGCAGGTCAAGAAAAAAGACAAGCAGGGACCACCAGAGTGGTGGTGCTGGAGTGACTCAATCCTCAGCTTAGTTAGTGGTAGGACACTTTTGTCTTTGGATGCATTAAAATAATAGCATGTCTTAAATTAAGTTATAGAATTCAGTGTAAAAGAAAATATAGCTAGAGCCCTTGGCTCAGTTGCGATAATGCAGAATTCTCCTGTGTGACAAATCAATCTCTATTTAATACCGTCAAACAGAAAACAAGAGCTGAAGGAACAGTGAACATATTAACAGCTGCCAACCACGGGGTTCCTAATTAGTTGTCATGAGGGAGAATAAGAAAGATCTGCAGGTCAGTAAACTTCAGAAATTAAATTTTTACCAGACAGCAGCAGACAGAAGCACAGAAAAAAAATTAAAATATAAGAAGGATAGCGACAATGAGCACAGAAGGAACCATATAATCCTGATAAGAAATTAATTACTATGGCAGAAGAAAATGATTCCACCATATTTCTAAACAGATAGAAGAGGCAGGCAGTGCCATGTTCACTCCACAATGCATCCCTGCAGGGCACGTCTAAATCATTCTGAAGCGAATGATTTTAACAGGTGTCTTATACCTTTATATTAGTTATTATGTGTAGATGCCCAACGGCTGCATTTCCAACAAACCATCTCAGATAGGCATTGTGTGTGCAGACACTTAACGGCAATGTCTACATATGGTGCAAAATAACTTATATCAGCAGTGTTGTATGAATGTAATCAACTGCCACATTGATGACTAAAACTTATACACGTATATCCACTAAAACAGCAGATGAGATGTTAACATGGAAGATATTTGTATTTATTAGCAGTTAGTTTACAATAATGCACTGGGTGTGGACCCAATGTGCCTACTGAACAAATTTGACTGGATTTCTCTTGAGAGCGTTTCAAGGTGGACCCCTGTTGTCCACCATTTCACCCCATTACAGGGATATGGACTTCATTACAGGGTCCATGAAACTACCTAATCAAGGTGTAGTCTGTGTTAAGAGGCTGCTGATCAAGGTGGATCAGGAGACAATGTTATGTAGCGCCAAGAAGACAGGCAAAAGTGTGGTCAATTTGAGGTTAGGACAGGCAGTATTTGTGCAGTACGATAGGCAATAGGTCAGGGCACGTAGCGCAGGGTCAATATAGTTAATGAAGGGCATAAAGTTAACAAAGCGGAACTAATCAATTTTTCCTGAAATGGCGGTAAAAAACCCCCCAAAAATACCTCATACATTTGATTGCGGAGGGGCCGTCACGGCAATTTTGATTGAAGAAAACACCCCAAATATTTAGACATTTTTGAAAACTTCGCTCATCACTAACCATTTATATGGTCCTCATAGTTCAATTTCTTTAAAGGGAAAGCAGTTGCATCATTGGCAGACAAAAGGGTAAATTTGTAAGTAAGGGTAACAAATGTAAGGCCTGTAAGGGTAAATTTCCTTGTCACGCTTTCACAGACCCCTTTCTATATCTACTGTATATTGCTTTACATAAGTTCTATATTTTCCCAAGCTGCTTGTTGCCCAAAAATGTGCAATTTTTTTACCAATTTATGCCATGCAAGAAAATGGGCAGATGGGGTAGGGCCTACATGCCATACAAATTAACGCTCCTGTAGAAGGAAGTGTGGGCGCCGCCTACAATATATGCATATACCCATATGTATATGCATATATGGGTGGCCCCAAATTTAGGGTCTGTGGCCCCATGGCCACGAAGGCCTGAAGCCCTGGTGGATGTGGTTATCCACCAGGTGCTCTAACTGTATGTGTATATATATATATAGATATGTGTGCATTAGCGCCATTTTGCATGCACCTATATTTATATATATATATATATTTATATATTTTAATGCCCCCGTTCTTATAATAATGCCCCTTGTTATATATAAATGCCCCCTTTATATATATTGCCCCCTTTCCACATATGACCCCCTTATATATGTCCTCCAGTAGTATATAGATGCATGTACATGATCCCCAGTTATGTACATGTATCTATATACATGTAATAGCCAGGGTGCCCCCCCCCATAGCCCCCAGCAGATGGACAATGGCCATCTGCTGGGGATAGCTGGAGACATGGGACTGTACTAATTAGTCCAGTCCCAGGTACTTCAAAGGGACAGAAGATCGATATGATCTTCTGTCCCTTCTGTTAATTACCCTCAGCGCTGCTGGGGGCAATTAACAGGACAGGGAAACAATAGGTTTCCCTGTCTCTGTCCGGCGCGTACCTCGATACAAAGCGCTCCCCAGGCGGAGGATCAAAGAGATCCTCCGCCCGGGAAACAGCGCGCGCCGGCGCGGTGACGTCATAGCACCACGCCGGCGCTCGTGCACACGGCTGCCGGCGCGCTCGCTCGCCGGCAGCGCGGGAGCACGGGAGCGAGCGCGACCGGGTTTAAATAACCCGATCGCGCTGCGCTCTTCAGTTGAGCCGTGCCTCCCCACCTACAAGTATCCCCTGGACGAACGAGCAACAAAGAAGGATCATCCCCTGGAACAAGCAACCCCCCCGGAGACGAGCATTACCCCTAAGGATTGTCTGAGTACCCCTGACTGCCCTGCCATTAACCCCTGCAGTAACCCCCCTATACCACCAATGACCCCTGCTCTACCCCTGTCTAACCCCTGCCTTGCCCTGCAATAACCCCTGTATTGTAACCCTGCCCTACTGCTGCCAGTTAACCCCTGCTCTAGACCCCTGCTCACCAACGATTAACCCCTGCCCAGATCCAACCATAGCCCTGCAACCCTGCTGACCCTGCCCTGTATCCCTTGAATTAACCCTTACGTTGCTGTACCCTTGCCCTAGCATTTTACCATTTTATCCCTGCCTTGCCCTACCATTTAACCCCTGCCTTGCTGTACCCTTGCCCTAACATACCCCCTTGGTTAACCCCTGTAGCCCTGCTGTACCATATTAACCCCTCATTATTCCCTGTTGCTTCTGTATTGTAATTTAACCCTTTTGCTTCCCAGGGACAGTAACTTAGTTAGGTTGGGGAGGGCTGCTATAAGTGTGTGTGTGTTTTGTTTAGTAAGTATTGTGGTTGGAGTTAAATGGGATTGTGCAGCGTAGTTAGGTTTTGGTGTACTGTATTGTTAATAATTAATAAATATTTGTTATTATTTATAATACAGTGTGCAGTGTCTATTGTTTTGTAACGTGTATTTTGAGTCCCTTTTAGGTTGTGTGAAAAGCAGTAGGGAGATTTACTTAGGCATAAATAGGCGGAACTAGCGGAAGCGGGTTGTGCATATTTATGAATATTAATTATTGGTACGCCCCAAAATACCAATAATTAATATCCCCTTTTACAGCTCCATTCACACGTCTGTATTTTTCATCCGCGTCCGTTCCGCAATTTCGGACGTTTTTTGTGGATAGTATGCGGATCCATTCATTTCAATGGATACCGAAAAAATGCGGACATTGCACCGTATGTTGTCCGCATCCGTTTCTCTGTTCCGTTCCGTTTTGCGTATCCGCAAACAGAAATCCTCCTGTTCTACTTTTCCTCCGATTTTGCGGTCCGTAGCCCAATACAAGTCTATGGGACGTCCGTAAATGAGGAAGACATGCGGAAAGCCATCCGCATGTCATCCGCATTTGCGGATTCCGTTCCAGGAGGGTAGAAAAAAAAAGAAAAAAAAAAGATTTGATTACTCCTTCCGTTTTTTGCGGATTCGCAAAAACCAGATGACATATGGATACATCCTTTCCATTTTTACGGAAAAACGGAACGGATGTGCTGGAAAAACTGAGTTTTTTGCGGTACAACGGATCCGCAAAAAACTGACCGTTTTCCAGGATGTGCACAAATACGGACGTGTTAATGGAGCCGAAAGGATATCAGAAAACTAGTGTAAGGTACGCCTTGGAGTTTCACCAGATCCTAGCTAGGGTAGATTTCAGCTTCTGGTGCCTGGACATCCTGCATCTTACATCTTAATTATTTTGCCACATTTTACGCTAGTGGACTTCATGTAATAGAATAGCATATGATATGAAATGCTAGGATTAATACATTTCTCCCATTGAATTTTGCATTCATAAGTAGGCTCAGAGGGACAATAAAATGAAATTTTGCTTCTTTGGATTTGGTCTCATAGATAGTGTGCTTCCTAACTCAGTGATTTTTTTCCATTAATATAATACAGATTTTAAGAGCATGCATATACAGTCCATAATCAAGGTGGCCCTGGAGACTCTGATGGAAAATCTTTTGAAAGCAGTTATTTCCAGTAAATTTTATAGTAATGGTTCTCAACCTTCTTCTGTCTTTCCATTAAGAGTTTCACAGAAATTACTATTCATAAAGAATAATCAGTCATTTTTCCTTTGAAGAGCACTCCTTCTGATGTTGAATTATTTTTTGGAAAAAAAATTGAAATTATACAAGCATTTTCAATACTGGCATTCTGTTATCACTTCTTTCTGCTTATCACTGCCAGACATGCAAGGCCCCCACTGCTATGAAATCTGTCACACAGCTACTTGATTCCACGTTATTATACTGGATATAATTGAGAGACATAGCTTAGGCTAGCACATACTTAGGTTTGTAACATTAGTGATTAAAGTAGAATGTCATTGCCAGTCTTGCCAAACAGCCTTTACTTTTAGACACCTGTGGCGAGTCTACCGAGTTTCTGTATTTCTTGCCTGTTGAAAAGCAATTTTAGGGTTTTCTATTACTGTCTTTTACGGTTGCCTCCTCCTCACATATCAGCAAGAATCTGTCCTTGTAGAATACCTTAGGGCTTGTTCACACATCAGTTGTTTGATCAGTTATTTCCATCAGTTATTATGAGCCAAAACCAGGAGTGGAGCCACCACAGAGATCAAGTGTAATGAAAAGATTTGTACCTGTTCTGTGTTTTTGACCTGCACCTGGTTTTGGCTCACAATAACTGATGGAAATAACTGATCAAATAACTGATGTGTGAACAAGCCCTTAGCTGTTCTCGTAGTCTCCATGAATAGAACTGAATGTGAATTCTTTTCTATGTAATAAGGACTCTGGATCATATACTGTACATCAATATGAATAATAAGAAATAACTTAATACAGTACAAATGATGCAAGCTTCATGACAGACAAGGGTGCATCTATTTGAATGCTACAGTCAGCTTGGCACTGGCTAAACTAGGGAGTGGTGATTCTCAGATTTTCTCCCTTAACTCCAATACAAAGATCTAGATTTTGTGGCGAGGTTACAACTTCAGAAGAATGGCCAAAAAGCAAAGGGGCAGCAGATGAAAGTGAAGACAGTCAGGAGGATACGTCAAACCAGATGATGATCAGGAAGCTTGGTCAGGTGAGGAACAAGGGTCAAGCCAGGCATACAACTACAACTACATGTGACTTCAATATTTCCTACACTGAACATTGGTCCTGGGACACAAACTCATAGCATTACAATGAGTTATAATTCTGTGTCTTCCAGCCTGACTGGAGCTGTACTGAATCGTACTAACCGCATTATGTACGTACAATTCATACTTCCGTACTATTCGTACTTTCGAACAGGAACACTCAGCATTATAAATCCTTATACACTGATTAAAGGAGTAGTGCAGTGTTAGGGCTCATGCACACGACCGGTGCCGGCCTGTGCCCGTATTGCGGCTCGCATACGCAAGGTCTGCAATACACAGGCACCGGCCATGTGCAGCCCGCATCACGGATCGCGGACTACGGTGTGCTTCTGTGGGGTTTATCGTCGTGTCTTCGCACCGGAAAAAAGTAGTGCATGCACTACTTTTTTGCGGTGCGGACCGTCGGATGCGGATCGTAGACCCCATTCAAATGAACGGGTCCGCGATCCGAATCCAGTGGCCTCACTGTCAGTGCCCGTGCATTTGGACCGCAAATTACGGTCCACAGCACGGGCACTGACTGCACACATTCGTGTGCATAAGCCCTTAAAAAGAGAAAGGTGGGATAATACTGCACTGCTGCTACAATCTAGAGCAGGGATCAGCAACCTTCGGCACTCCAGCTGTTGTGAAACTACAACTCCCAGCATGCTCCTTTCACTTCTGTGGAAGTTCAGAGAACAGCCAAGCAAGTGTGCATGATGGGAGATGTACTTTCCAAACACGTGGAGTGCCGGAGGTTGCTGACCCCTGATCTAGAGAATGCAGCTCTTGCACAAGTACTGTGGCCACTTCAACCAATTCAAATCACTCCCCTTTTCCCAAAATAAAAATAAAAGTAATAAAAAAATACACTTCATGGGTATCGCCATGTGCGAAAACGCCCATATTATAAAAATATAAAAATTTCATTCCCGTATGGAAAACAGAAATGGAAAAAAATGTCAAAACGCAAGAAAAACTATACATATTAGATATCACCAGATTATTACTGACCTGTAGAATAAAACTCAGTTTTAATGCACATCGAACGCCGTAAGCAAAAAACTTGTAAAACTGTGGTGGTATTGCGTTTTTTTTAATTGCAATTTCACCCAGTTTGGAATTTTTTTCCTGCTTCACACTACATCATATGCAATATTAAATGGTGGCGTTGGAAAGTACAACTTGTCCCACAAAAAACAAGCCCTCATACAGTTATGTGAACAGAAAAATAAAAAAGTTATGGCTGTGTGAAGGCAGGGAGTGCCAAATGAAAACGGAATTTAAAAAACCCTCCGGGGCTGAAAGGGTTAATCCTTTTTCTCACAACTCCTTGCAGATTGCTTGACTGTTGTCTACCATAAATAAACTGTTCATACTGGCTGATGGACTGGTTCTTTTGGCTGGGGATTTTAATGTGGCCCTTAATCCTCTTGTGAAGAGCTGGCTGTGGACTAAAGATTACTGGACCAATGGATTTAGAGAGGAATACACAGTTCTAAGTGATGCAAAGTTTTTCCATCATGAAGCGCTGGTTACATTGAGTTTTTTTAAATTGTGATTTATCAGGTTTATTCCTTTTCTGGTAATTTAAGGTACATAATAAACTTTGTTATTGGATAGGGAGGGGCACTGTTGGAGCCACAGTCCACACATATACATACCATGCTCATCCAGACCCTGGAGCCATGATGTGAGATGTGATGGCCGGCCCTTATATCCACATAATACCAGGCACAAGATTGGTAATTAGAGTAAAGCAATCATTCCAGTAGCCTCGTTA
The DNA here is from genome assembly GCA_900303285.1 of Rhinella marina. NCBI lineage: Eukaryota > Metazoa > Chordata > Amphibia > Anura > Bufonidae > Rhinella > Rhinella marina. The sequence goes on from ONZH01000492.1 coordinate 40,351, forward strand.
TTGTCTCGGGGGCCTCAATTAAGCCATCGTTCTCTCAGCTACTACTCCCATTATGTGAATGGTGATGGGTAGACCCAGTGATGCTGTCCCCACAGGCAGTTTCACATGTAGTCACAGAAGAGGGGCTCAGCCTCAGCGAAATGCATCTACCAATGCACAGTTAGCAATGGAAGAGGTGTCCCAGGGGGACGAACTGAAACCTGGGGGCGGCGTTGGGGTACGTAGGACACTAACTAGGGGATCAGAGCAGTGTTGCTGGTTAGAGTTGGATCCATGCACTTTGGTTGCGATGTCTATGGTCTGGATAAGCATTGGCTGTCACCGCAAAATATCCCGGTGAGTAATATTAAAGCTGTGGGCCAACCTAAAATTTTGGGAGACAGTGGAAATTTTGGTACAGGGCAGTGGAACTATAGGTCCCAGATTGGTATATCGTGGACTAGGTCTTGGAGGGTGTCCTCCCAAGTGTCCAGGGATGCAGCTTGTCCAGGCCATCTACCTGCATTTTCTGTTTAACTGTAGATGAAAGAATAAAAACAAAAGATCGCCATTGTGCTTAGGTGATTAATACGACCCACAACCTCAGATCTTTGCACCTCTTATGGACACCTCTAGACAAACCAATGTTCTATTGCATCATTCTCTGAGGGAAATTAGAGCTGTCTATCTTCGGCACATTTAATGATGTCTGGAGGCTCTTAAACCTCTCGGTTAAACATGTCACTCTTTTCCTTTACATAATTCACGCCATATACTGAGTTATGTATTTTTCTCAGATAGACAAATGGAAATGGTTACTAATTCTAACATTATATATATATATATATATATATATATATATATATATATACAGTACAGTTTGAACACTGTAGGCATCAAAACTATGAATAAACACATGTGGAATTATATACTTAACAAAAAAGTGTGAAACAACTGAAAATATGTCTTATATTCTAGGTTCTTCAAAGTAGCCACCTTTTGCTTTGATTACTGTTTTGCACACTCTTGGCATTCTCTTAATGAGCTTCAAGAGGTAGTCATCTGAAATGGTTTTCACTTCACAGGTGTGTCCGGTCAGGTTTAATAAGGGGGATTTCTTGCCTTATAAATGGGGTTGGGACCATGAGTTGTGTTGAGCAGAAGTCAGGTGGATACACAGCTGATAGTCCTACTGAATAGACTGTTAGAATTTGTATTATGGCAAGAAAATAAGTTAATTACTTACCGGTAATTGTTTTTTCCTATAGCCTCCACAGCGGCACGGAACATAGGAGACACCCCGCCTCCCATAGGGACAGGAAAACACGTGGAGATGAATAAATAGCCCCCTCCCCATACCTGCTCCAGTAAATAACCGAGAAACTCTGGAATAGATGCAATCATATCTTTATATTCAGATATAAACAGCAAAAAAACAAGTCATACTGCATACAACAAAATATATAACAAAGCGGTGGGAAAACCCCCCGTGCCGCTGTGGAGGCTATAGGAAAAACCAATTACCGGTAAGTAATTAACTTATTTTCCAGGCGCCTCCACAGCGGCATGGAACATAGGAGGATTAACAGAGCAGACTCTTCAGGGTGGGTCTGCAACCGAGAGCACCCCGCGAGCAAAGGACAAATCATTCCTTCTCAAAACATCCAACTTATAATGCCTGAAAAAGGTGTTTTGTGACGACCAAGTTGCTTCCTGACAGATTTTCTCTAAAGGCATCTGGCGCACTTCTGCCCAGGAGGTAGACAAGGCACGGGTTGAATGTGCCCTAAGGAAATCCGGGACCACCAAATCCTGAGAGCTATAGGCTAGGCTAATAGCACATCTGACCCATCTACTTAAAGATGCCTTACTAGCCGCTTCGCCTTTTTTTGCTCCTGCGAACTGAAGAAAGAGTCTGTCCGATTTCCTTACAGCCTCCGTTGCCTTCAGGTAGGAAAAGAGACACCTACGAACATCCAGCAAGTGAAGCCCCTTATCCTCCTCCGACCCCTCGGGATCCCCAAATGAAGGAAGGCAGACCTCTTGATCACAGTGGAATCTCAAGACCACCTTAGGAAGGAACGATGGACAATGCCTCAGAGTGATCCTATCCTCCTCCACAAGTAGATAAGGGGATCTACAGGAAAAGGCCTGTATCTCCCCTATCCTCCTTGCGGAGGTGATGGCGACTAAAAATATCGTCTTGAAGGAGAGAAATTTCAACTGTAGATCCCCCAACGGCTCAAAGGGGGGCTTCATTAAGGCAGACAGGACCACACTGAGGTCCCAAGGAGGAATCGTATTCCTGATAGTAGGAGTTAATCGGCTAGCCCCTCTCAAGAACCTTTTAATCAGAATATGCTCCGCCAGTTTCATGTTTAGAAGTATACTTAAGTCAGATATCTGAACCTTTAGAGTACTAATCTTAAGGCCTTTATCTAGACCTGCCTGCAGGAAGTTTAAAACTAGGGCAAAATCTTCCGGCAAAGATTCACCTGAGACTTCCTTACAGAATTCCTGAAAGGTCTTCCAGATTTTATGATATATCTTGGAAGTAACCGGCTTCCTACTATGGATGATAGTCGAGATCACCCCCTCAGAAAGGCCCTGTCCCCTTAACCTATTACGCTCAAGTTCCAAGCCGTGAGACGAAGCTGCTCCACCCTGGGATGGAAGACTGGACCTTGATGTAGAAGGTCATGACGGGCTGGCAGTATCCAGTAATCCCCTGCCGAAAGGGAGAGAAGAAGTGGGAACCACGTTCTCTTGGGCCAAAAAGGTGCTATTAAAATCACACTCGCCCCCTCTACTAGGATTTTCTCTATCACCCTCGGCAACAGTCCTATCGGTGGAAAAGCGTACAGCAGCTTCTTTGGCCAGGGCTGAGACAGGGCGTCTACAAAGGAAGGGTGATCCTTGTGGGACAGGGACGCAAATCTTACCACCTGCCTGTTTGAGCTTGTCGCAAAGAGGTCTAGATGAGGCATGGACCACCTGATCGTTAACTGGTGAAAGACCTCCCGATTCAGACACCACTCTCCTTCTCTCAGAATATCTCGGCTGAGATAGTCTGCTATTGTGTTCTTCTCCCCTTTTATGTGAACCGCAGATATTGAACAAAGATATTCCTCTGCCCAATCTAGGATCTTCCTTGAGATGGCCTCTAGGAGTTTGCATCTGGTCCCTCCCTGTTTGTTTATATAGAAGACTGCCACCATGTTGTCTGAGACTATCTTTACATCTCTTCCTACCAACCTCTTCTTCAATCTTTTTAAAGCTTCCCATATCGCTAGGAGCTCTTTTATATTGGAGGAGGACTGTCTGATCTCTGGACTCCATACTCCCTGCACCAGAATACCTTGAGAATAAGCCCCCCCATCCTAACAGGCTGGCGTCCGTGATTACCACGACTGGATCTACCGCTCTCCAAGGAACACCTCCCTGAAGATTCTTTTTCCGAAGCCACCAATGAAGAGATAACCTTGCCTGTACCGAGAGTTTCACTTGTCTGTCTAGGGATAGGACACTCTTGTCCCAGATTTTCAACAACAAAGCCTGTAGGGATCTCGAATGGGCCTGCGCCCATTTCACCGCTGGAATGGAAGAGGACATTAGACCTAGCACCTTCATCACAAACCGGAGCGAAACTTTCTTTGCTCTTTGCAGAAGACTGACATTTAGGATTAGGTTGTCTATCTTTTCCTGCGGTAAAAAGGATCTCATTTCCTGGGAGTCTAACAAGATTCCCAAGAACACCTTCCGATTTCCGGGCACCAGATCTGACTTCTCTCGATTTACGAGCCAACCTAGATTCTCTAGTGTCACCAAGGTCATGTTTAGGTGCGTTTCTAAGACCTCTTCTGACTGAGCGGCCAGAAGGAAGTCGTCTAAGTACGGTACCATAAGGATACCCTTTAGATGTAGGAAGGTGACTACCTCTGACATTACCTTTGTAAAGACTCGCGGCGCTGAGGATAGGCCAAATGGAAGGACCCGAAACTGGTAATGCAGAATGTTCTGACCCACCTGGACCGCAAACCTGAGGAACCTCTGATGGGAAGGGCAAATGTCACGGGGGAGACAAGGGAAGGTGCGCCCTGTACTGAATACCCCCCCGTTCTCTCCCTGCCTGCTTGCCTCAGTCGGCCCTAGGCGGCCGCGGACAACCACGGTGACGGTCCCTGCTCTGTATAAGTGCACAGGAAGGAACAGGGAACAATAGGAGAGACAAACACAGACGAAACAAACACAATATTAGAATAGTCAGCAAGCCGGGTCATGCACAGGAGATAACGTCAATACCGGGGGTGAAGCAAAGAGAGGTCGAAGTCCAAAGTCCAAGGTCAGGGTCAAACAGCAATCAAACACTAGGTCGCACAAGCACTGATCAAAGTAGTAACGCTAATCACAGGCAATTAGGGAGGACAACTAGTGGCTTTAAATAGCCCTCCACTGGGTCATGTGACGGGGCCAGCGTCACATGACCTCATTTGCATACCGAGCGCTGGCCAAACGTGACCAGCGCTCAAATATGCCACAAATTTGGTCATGTGGCGTGGCCAGCGCCACATGACCCAAAACCAGGTATATAATAAATGTTCTGAGCGCTGGTTGCCCAGACCAGCGCTCAGATGTCCCCGCCTGCTCGTTACTAGGGGGGCGGGGAGGTCGCCGGACGCGCTGTATCAGTGCGCATGCCGGACCCTCTCCTGTGAGTGTCGTCATGGAGACGAGGACGCATCCTGCGTCCTCGCTCCGGCGCACTCCTGGGAGACCGGCGGCACGGCAGAGGGAAGCGCGCCGCCGGCTCCCCGTTACAGTACCCCCCCCTTCACGAGGGGCCACCGGACCCTTAGCTGGAGGAACCGGCTTTCAGGATGCTGCAGATGAAAACTCCTAACAAGTGCGTCTGCATGCATCCTGGTCAGCGGTACCCAAGATCTGTCCTCAGGCCCGAATCCCCTTCCAGTGTACAAGGTACTGGAAGGAATTCCGGACCTTTCCTAAACGTCAATGATTCTATGAATCTCGTGCTCCACTTTGTCCCTCCACCTCGACCGGAGGCGGGGGCAGTTCCTCTGGACCAGCGGGAGCAACATAACGCTTAAGCAAAGACATATGAAAAACATTGTGAACACGAAGGGAGTCGGTAAACACAATTCAAACGACACCGGATTGATCACCTTGGTGATCCTGTATGGACCAATGAAGCGAGGCGCAAACTTATAGGATGGTACTTTCATACGTAGATTTTTGTTGACAAACCATACCATGTCCCCACCTTGAAATTCACACCCCTTAGAACGTTTTCTTATCAGCCTTAGCTTTTTTGAATCCTTTGGGCTCTTTCCAGGTTCGACTGAACCTGTGCCCAAACTGTGCACAGTTCTTGAGAAGAATCATTGACCTCTGGGACAACGCCGAAACAGATGGGAAAAAGGAGCCAAAGCGCGGATGAAACCCCATGTTGCAGAAAAACGGCGATACCCCAGAAGGATGAATTCAACACGGTTATTAATTGCAAATTCAGCCAGAGACAGGAATCTGGCCCACACATGCTGGTTATCAGCAACATAACATCTGAGATATTGCTCAACGGATTGGTTAAGACGTTCAGTCTGACCATTGGTCTCTGGATGAAAGGCTGATGAAAAGGACAAAGAAATATCCAATCTTATTACAGAAGGCCCTCCAGAATTTAGACACAAACTGCACCCCCTATCAGAAACAATATTCTCAGGAACACCATGCAGTTTGAACTATGTGGTCCATAAACACGGACGCCAAGACCTTTGCAGAGGGTAATTTACACAAAGGAATAAAATGACACATTTTGCTGAATCTGTCAACCACCACAAATATCACGGTTTTACCCTCAGAGCATGGCAAATCCGTGATGAAAGTCCATGGACAGATGTGACCAAGGTCTACTAGGTATGGGTAAAGGATGTAACTCACCCATAGGTCGTGTCTTGGGATTCTTGGACCTGGCACAAGTGTTACACGCAGTTACAAAGCCTGAACATCTCTGGAGATTGAC
>ONZH01000493.1:0-25226 GCA_900303285.1 Rhinella marina
CGTTCGGTAAAGTTCGTAACGATCTGGTTCGTTACGGTTCGGTTCGCTCATCCCTACTGAAAAGCTTAGCACATTAGTGTCACTTTGATGCTCTTTTCTTACATGTTCTATTAATCTGGGACAACCCTTGCCGGAGGTTATGGAATTTATATGTTTCCTAAAAATTTTATATATACATCTTATGGTTTTCCCTATATAAAAACGTCCACATTTACAAAGTATCAGGTAAACTGCATATTTGCTCTTACAGGTAATAAAATCATGTATTCTATGGTTTAGACCACCAAAAAAGAGATATTTCATCTCATATATCTTGCTTATCTTATAAGCTAACACTCATCTATCATATCTTGCTGTCCTCCCTGTAGCTGTTGGGGACTAACAAGGAGGAACTAACATGGAGGAAGATCAGGGTGAGGAGCTGCTACTGGAGGAGGAGTCGGAAGCGGAGGATTAGGATGTTGACTATGGCACCAGTCATGACACCCAATCATCTCAGTGGTGGACAGAACTGGAAAAAAACTGACAGGTGAATCATTGACATCAAGCAGTCTGTATAGCCATGCTTTTAGACCCTCGCTATCAAAGCTTAATGGGGAAATGTTTTCTAGCTTGAAAGGGGGGCCAAATTACATTATTCTCAGGAAACACTGTGTACACAGCTTGTTGCAGCTTTGGTAAGCAGACGCCTGTCAACAGCATGTCTGAAAGTCCCCTCTCTGGCTCCCACAGAATCCCTTACCTCTCACCACCACAAGCAGCAGAAGCCACAGCAGTAGCCAGTTCAGTTTCCTCAACTTGATTGAACTGTTTTTTTTTCAAATCACACATGGCTGAGGCAAAACAGCAAGCTGAGACCTGCCTCAATGCCCAAATTCAGGCCTACCTACATTCCGGAGTGTTTCCAGTGCATACCTTGTTTCCTGAGCCCATGGACTTCTAGGCAGGTAGACTAGAGCAGTGGACCAAACTGGCACAGTATGCTCTCTGACTACTTTCTTGCCCAGTGCCCATTGTCATCGTGCCACCAAAATGGACCAAATTGTCCTCCGCCAGTGTCCAAAACATCATTTTGTTAAAATGAACAAGTCTGGATTTGGGAGGATTTTCACATTCCTCTGGTTGAGCCCGATGAAAAGATCTGGCACTGCTGATGGTGCCCAATCTTGACACTGTCGATGTCTGCCTGCATTCCTACCTACCATCATGTTGTTTGCCTACCATCATGTTCTGTACAGCTGCTATCTGCCTGTCTGTCAACATGTAGGATATGGCTGCTGCTGCTGCCACCACCGCAGCTGCTACTCCCTACTGCCACCAGTATTAACACTACACATCTGCGACTACTACGACTACCATTGACTGCTGATCTACTGCCTTGTATGTTCCATGTTATGCTGCTTCTGCTGCCGCTACTATTGCGGCCATATGCCTCTTATTACCTTACTCTATGAACATCAACACTGTACTGCTGCTGCTGCAACTTAATAGGGAGATTTTTTTCTAGGCTCGTTCACAACTAGACACTTTTTCTTCTGACAATTAACAATTGTGTGTCTTATTAGCAGTCATTCCTACCCCCCTAGGCATAATTTTGGATGCTTGGTCCCCCAACAAGCCGCTATTTGTTTTTCTTATTTCATAACAAAGTGTATTTAAACACCATCTTCTCTGGATAAGGGACAATTTTTGGAAGCTTTGGAAAATGAAAAAGGTTAACACATGCAATGGTCCTGTAGGTTTTTAAACATGGATTTGTTAACGCCATGAAACTTGCATTTACCCATAGCTATGTATGTCATCACTGAGTAAGATTTACTATTGCTTTCATTGCATGCTTTAAATAACTGAAAGCAATAGCTGATACCTGACTTATCTCCCCAAGCATAAGGAGTCACCACCTGATACCACTGGACAAGTGTAGTGTTCATCAGGACTGCATGGGATGAACAATCATTACTACAATTGTTTGTCCCCATAGAGGCTTTTGTCTATGAATTTGAGCTGCATAAAAGATTGTATCAGCCAACATTACATTACAATTACTCCAAAAATAATAAAATGCTATACTGACTACCTATCCTAGGGTGAATAGGAAGGGGCCATCCCACTGAAGTGAATAGAGACAGCGGAGCTGTAATCACACCTGCTCACATCTGCACAGAATGCAGGCAAACAGTGAGTAGAACACAGCACTAGTATGAGCGCTGTGTTATCGTCACACAGCTGACCAACAGAGGTGCCTTTCAGCCTTAAACATGCTTATGTAGCAAAACTAAGAAAATAGCTAAGCCAGCCTCACATCTGCAACCAGCTCTTTCAGGATAAAAGCCCTTCATCAGAGCAAAGCAAATAGAAACAGCTTTTCAAGTTGCTAGGCATTGGGGGGACCTCTGGGTAGGTACTATTTCTTTTTCTTTTTAAAATTATTTTTATTAATTCCATACAGATGTACAGCATAAACAGCATAAACAGAGTCATCAAAAAACACTCTTTGGAGTATAGTAACAGGTTACAAAGTTACATTGTAGATTAGGACCAGATGTTAACAGGTACCCAATAGAGATGAGCGAATCATGCAAAAAAATTATTCACCGAACATTCGCCGAACTTTTCCTAAAATTTGTATATTCCACGAATAGATTTGTTGTATTTGCGTACAAAATATACGTTATTATGTGCTATTAGCGAATATTCGCTCACTAATAACGAACGTTCATTTTTCAAAAGGTACGCAACTTTATATGCTTTTAATCTATATACTGTTGCGTACGAATTTAAGTCTCGCGAATGCACGCAAAACGCTACGTCATGGCGTACGAACCTCAGAGTCAGAGCGAATTTTGCAAGATGGCAACGGCAAGCAGGCGTTCGTGTCCATTCAGCTCTGAAGAGCTAAAGTACATGGTCCAGAAGATGGACAAGCTGGGCTATGATGGCGGTGGCACCCATCAACACCCGCACCAAGAAAAAAAACAAATAGTGGAGCGGGTGATACAAGGCCTGCGCCATCACTGTCAGAGTTAGCGGACCCCGGGCCAGGTCCAGAGGAAGTGGTAGGACCTCAAATTGAAGTGCCCAGAGCGGCTAAGGCAGATCTGGGATGAGATACGAGAGGGTGAGTAACCAAAAATATTTGCTAAGTAACATGTTAAAAAATTAGTTTACTGTCTGTATTGTATATGTACCAGTGCCATTAAAGAAAACCGCATAGGACAACGTGGGAGTGCGTAGTGCGCTGCAGCAATTTTCTTTCATGCTAGGCCACGCCTCTAACTCCACTCAAAGGCTAGGGCTACACAACGACATTTGTCGCGCAACATTGTGCCGCACTAATGTCGCGCGACAATTTTTATAATGGAAGTCTATGGTGTCGCACTGTGACATGCTGCGACTGCGACACGACAGTCGCAGAAAAGTCCATCCAGGATGTCGTAGTGCGACACCATAGACTTCCATTGTAAAAATTGTCACGCGACATTGATGCGACACAATGTCGTGCGACAACTGTCGCGAGTGTAGTTGTGAACTATGTGTCACATGTCGTCGTGTAGCCCTAGCCAAACAAGTGAAGGTATTCTCAGATACGTGCCCCTTCCCAGTAATTTACCTTAGGCTACATTCACATATGTGGCATTGATCTGGCAGGCTGTTCCACGGTATTTGTCCTGCCAATTCCCAGCGTTCTTGCGGATAGTGGTCGGATCAGCGCCGTCCCCCATTATTGTTAATGGTGCTGGCCTCTCTCCCTTTTGTGTCAGGCAAATGCTGGATCCGGACAGATCCGGTGGGCTGTTCCCGGCCGTAACAGCCTGCCAGATCTCTAGCGCTAGTGTGAAAGTACCCTTATATGCCCCTTCATAGTTAGCGCTTCCTCCTCCTACACACAGACTCAAAGACGTGCTCATGCTGCAGCTAATGTGTCTGGAGTGGGTGATTTAAAATATATTCCCACGATAACGATATTAAGAAATTTATCACAATAAATACCCATTTAGAAGAAAAAAACACTTTGGGCCACAAGGAGAAGACATTATACTGTATGGGGGCAGCCACAAGGAGAAGACATTATACTGTATGGGGGCCACAAGGAGACATTATATTGGACATCGGGGAAGGTGAAGGGACTGCTCCCTGCTTACCGTCATCCGTCTCTGCTTCCTATGGATGCAAAGACAGCTGACCACGGGACATAGCCACCCATTCCCAGACACAGCCGCTAAAATCCTGACTGTCCTGCCGAATCCGGAACGGTTGGGACTGGAGCTATGGTATACTAGTGCATTGAATGTGCTGTATTTATATTTGTTATGTTTGTACCTGCAGAATGTGACACACAGACATCTTTTATTAATTCATTCAACCCCCACCCCTCCCAACAAATGCTCCCTCCATCAAATATGCAACCCAGATATTCTATGTTCCCTTCACTCCCCATCATATCGCCCTCCTCTCACCCATAATATCTTCATAGTAGTATACAGTGTTAGTATTAAAACGGTCATCATAACAATTGTGTATGGATTTATGTTGCAGAGCAATGTCAGCGACGTCGACAGCGTTGACAGCAGGGACGTGCCCGGACAGCCCCTGAAGGACCTTCTAGTAAGTGTAAACATATTTAATTTATTTTTAATCCAGTCTATGTGGGAGTGCAGCAGCAATGATATAAGAGCACTAGTGGTTAGGAATGGGATCCAGCCCCAAACTATTCAGATGTATCAACATCAGAAGTTACAACTGTTTATATGAGTTGAATGTAATGCCATTATTTAAATTTTGACAGCTGCTGCACCAGAGAGGAGCTCCTCTGCCCCTCCTCCACCCCACCCTGAGAGGACCCCACCTGGCCCTCATACACCCCCACCCCAGCTACCATAGGCAGAAGGTAGGTAAAATAAAAAGTGTAAAGGGTGGACCTTCTGTCTTCAAAATACAAGCTAATTTTATGTTTTATCTTTTATAGCTCCAACCGTCTGGGGGGGATATCGAGTTTTCTCCAGGCTCATGGGAAGACCACCCAGTATGGGTGTCCCGTAAGTACAAACCCCTAATTCACAGAAGTGTAATATTTTCAAGCACTAGGATCATGCCACCCAACATGTTATTTATAACTAGACTGTGTACACATTATGTTCTCCAAGTGGTTAGTGAAGCAGACATATCACAATAATTTTAAAATCAAGGTAGTGAAAGAAGTAGAAACTTGTGTTACCCCAAAAATATTTAACAAAAATGTGTCATACATGACATAATATTATAGTACATTGGCAATCTCTTTTTAACAAAGCGAGAAACAGCCCTGACCTCACATAGATCCAGAGATCTGCCCCAATTACTGCTACATCAAGCTGGTTACTCAAGGGTAGTGTCTATTCTGCTGCATGTCAGGACTCGTGTCCATCTCTCCCTATCACAGCTCAGGACAGGAGGCAGTTGAAGATTTAAACTGAGCATGTGCGGCCTTCTCAGTGCGCAGTTCAAAGAAAATTTAGAAAAAAAAGGCTTATTATTATTATTTAAAAATATATTTCACTGAATAACTGAGTCAGTTCTAGTAGATATAAAAAATATTTAATGACGTGCAACTAGTATTCAGATCCAGGTGCTGCTTTGAAAGTTTAGAATATTTTTCGTGGGACAACCCCTTTAACTTGATATTACATACTAATTATATTCCTGTTTCCACACCTACAGACATACCCACTGAGTTCGAGATGGAGGCCGCCATACGGCGATTTGGTGTGAAGCTCCACGCTGCCACCCGTCTCCTATACAGCCTCCAGCTGGACTACCTGGAGCAGCAAATGATGGTGGTACGTCGGCATCCGCTTTAATTTTTATTTTATTTATTTTTTGTATTTTTCTGTTTTTAAAAAGTTATTTTATTTATTATTATTATTATTATTATTATTATTATTATCATTATTATTATTATTATTATTATTATTAACAACCCCTTAAGGCCGAAGCTTACATTTTTTAAATCTGCCATGTGTCACTTTATTAATTCATAACTTTGGGATTCTTTCACCGATTCGACTGATTCCAAGATTGTTTTTTCGTGACATATTCTACTTTATTTTAGTAATAGCTTTGGGTTGATATTTGCAGTGTTTCCTTGTTGGAAATTCCACAATTTCATGAAAAATTGGAAAAAATAGCATTTTTCTAAGTTTCAAATTCTCTGCTTCTAAGGAAGATAGTGATACCACATAAATTAGATATATATTCATATTAGCAATATGTCTTCTTTATGTAGAGAAAAAAAATTCTGTACTTTTATGTTTTCAAGGCATTACAGGGCTTCAAAGTTTAGTAGCAATTTTCTAAATTTTGACCAAAATTTCAAAATCTGTTTTTTTGAGGGACCAGCCCAGTTTTGACATGGATTTAAGGGGCCTGCATGTTAGAAAACCCCATAAATCACTCCATTTTAAAAACGTCACCCCAGAAAGTACTCAGAACAAGATTTTTTAAGTTTATTAACCCTATAGTTGGTTCACAGGAATAACCCATAAATAGCCTGTAAAAATGTCTAATCTGATTTTTTACACTTATATGTTGTTGTAGCCCCAAATTCTTCATTTTCACAAGGGATATAAGAAGAAAAATTTCTACAATATTTGTTAAGCAATTTCTCCTGAGTACGGGAATACCCCATATGTGGATGTAAAAAGCTGTACAGACGCACAGGAAGCTTGGCAAGGAAAGAGCGCCGTTTGGATTTCGGAGGCAGGATTTGACTGGATTTTTGGTTGAGGGCTATGTCATGTTTGCAAAGTCCCTGTGGTATCAAGACAGTGGGAAACCCCCACCTGTGACCCCATTTTGGAAACTACACCCCTCAACAAACATTTCAAGGGGTGTATTGGGCAGTTAGACCCCATAGATAAAGTACAGTATTTTGGGAAAGTGGATGTAGGCAATAAAAAAGTTGATTTTTTTTACACTTACATGTTGTTGTAGCCTGAATTTTTCAGTTTGAAAATGGAGGAATATGCATAAAGGGGTTAAAAACGAATAAAATAAAATCAGTACTCTGTGGAAGAGTGGTAAATCCTGAAACAGTCCCTAATGCAGAGGCCAGGCTTTTCTGGGCATGTGTTACATTGGAAGCTGGTTTCCTTCCGTATGCCATTTTTGTAACACACCCGACATCTTTTTAGGGGCCTGCTTTTTTGGCAGTGGGGGGCACTTCTGCCGGAAAATGTTGGCCTGGGATGATTCTACAGGCCTGGCTGGTTGACGATCCTTCCTCCCTTTCCTGGACCTGGCCCCCAAACAATAAATGTTTGATTACTTTTTCCTGGAACTCCATGAAAGTGCCCTTGTTCCCAGCCTTTCTGAAAAATACAAATGAGTTGTACATGGCCACTTGTATGAGGTGGACAGCGATTTTTTTGTACCACGTGCGGGACTTGCGGATAGCAGCATAGAGTTGCAGGACCTGGTCCGCAAGGTCCACACCCCCCATGTACTTATTATAGTCCGCAATGCAAAGGGGCTTCTGGATGGGGGTGTCAGTACCACGCACGGACATGGGGATGGTGCTGTCAGGGTGAATGGATGACAATAACAGTACATCTTTCTTGTCTGCATATTTCACTAGCAGCAAGTCACCACTGCAGACCGCCTTCTTATCCCCTTTCTTCAATTTTTGGGCCACAAAGGTTTTGGGTAAATCCTTTTTATTGCGTCGTATGGTGCCACAGGCCAATGTCTTTTTGTCCAACAGACATTTGAACAGGGGTACACTTGTATAAAAATTGTCTATATACAAGTGGTACCCCTTGTACAAAAGATGAAAGACAAGGTCCCACACAATTTTCCCTGGGCTGTTAAGGGAAGGGGGGCATTCAGGAGGGACGATTTGGGATTCTTTCCCCTCGTATATGCGGAGCCGGTGGGTATATCCACTGTCGCTCTCACATACTCTGTAAATTTTCACCCCAAATCTGTCCCTCTTGCTTGGCAGATACTGTTTAAAATGCAAGCGGCCTTTGAATAGGACCAGGGACTCGTCCACTGCGATGTTCTGCGATGGACTGTAGGCCTCGCCAAATTTGGAGTTGAAAAAATTTAAAAGGGGCCGAATTTTAAAAAGTCTGTCATGACTGGGGTCACCACGGGGGACAGAAGTTGAATTATCTGCAAAATGCAGGAAGCGCAGAATGTTTTCAAACTTCTGTCTCGCCATGACATGTCTGTACAGGGGGGTGTCATACAAGACGTCACAGGACCAGTACGATCTGATAGTGGGCTTTTTTATCAGACCCATACTGAGGAAAAGGCCCCAAAATTTATAGATGTCTGCCACATCCACAGGTTGCCACGTATTTCCCTTACCATAATATGTGGCCGGGTTACTGGCCAGAAATTGTGCAGCGTAGAGGTTAGTCTGCACGACCATCAGATTAGCTAATTCTTCCGTGAAAAAAATTTGGAAGACTTTAACTTCACTGAAGTTGGTGGTGTCAATGTGGATCCCTGCGGTGGAACAAAATTCCACAACTGGTGGGGCGTAGGAATCCGTTGACACCCAAGTGGTGCCACTGGTGCGAGCACCAGGGTCACCGGCGCCAGGTCTAGGGCGCCTTGTCTGAGTCTCCTCATCACTGTCGCTAGTGGACGAGGGCAATAAAAATTCCTCCGTCTCACTAGCGCTTTCTGTATCTGAGCAAAGCACAGCGTATGCTTCCTCAGCGAAGTACAGATGCTCAGACATTATTTTTAGAAAATTAACTTTTCTAAAAATATATAATTTATTTTTTTTATGAACCCTATAAACCTACACTACAACTTAACAACGGTCCATAACGCTAGCCCTATCTAACTAATACTAATTGCCCCCCTAACACCCTAAGCCTAACTAAAATTCTAAACTAATCCCCTCTAACATTTTTTTTTTTATTAACTTTTTTTTTTTTTACCTTTTTTATATTTTTTTAAACTTTTTTTTTATTTTATAACAGTTTTTTATAACAGTCTTGATGGATGAGGGACATGGGGAGGTCTGGGATTATCAGTCACAGCTCAGCTCACAGCTCACAGCTGAGCTGTGCTGCTTCCTGCTTACTGCTCACTGCCACTGCAGTGAGGACGGACTACAGAGCGGACGGAAGGAGGAGTGTGGGGTATGCTGGGGTGTATTGGGGCACAATGGGGGGGGCTCTCTGAACTTATTTTATTCTGACTTTCACACAGAACTTCTCCGATCTCTCTCAGGAACACTCTGAGGAGATCGGAGATGATTCTGTGTACTATAAGCGGCGTTACAGTACACAGAAGCGGTGATTGGTCTGTCATATTTGACAGACCAATCACATCGATCGCTGACATGGGGACCACCGATTGGTCCCTTTGTCAGCTTCCTGTGACGCTCGGCTGTCTATGAAAGCCGGCGTCACAGGTATGTCACAGTTGCCACTGTGACTGTTGCAGTCTATGACGGCTTATCCCGTCATGGGGCGGCAAGCGGCTCACGCCCATGACGGGATAAGTCGTCATCGGGCGTTAAGGGGTTAATAATATTAGGTATATAACCTGTGGTTTGATGTTTTTGTACACCTTTAACCCCTTCCTGACATACTGTGAAGAAATATGGTTAGGAAACATATATGTACGTAACACACAAGTGCTGCCAAAAATGACACGGTACAGGCACTCCAATACAAGGTGTATAAAGAAGGGCCTCATTCACATTGTGGAACAATTGTTCTTGTTGTGGGACTCATACACTCATAAAGCCTATGCACAAAGTGACAAGTCTGCCAAAAATTACAAGGAACAGGCACTCCGATACACCTTTAATTACACATAAAGGAGGGCATCAGACACACCAGTGAAAAATTAAGGCTCCATTCACACGTCCTGTTTTTCTTTCCTGATTCGATCCTGATCCTGATCTGGATCCATTCATTTCAATGGGTCCTGAAAAAATCAGGATCGAATCAGGAAAGAAAAACAGGACGTGTGAATGGAGCCTAAGATTGATGGCCTGCTGGTGAACAGACCCATGAAAACATTATTTTTGAGGGACTGGTGGTGAACAGACCCCTGAAAACATTATTTTTGAGGGCCTGGTGATGAACAGACCCATGGAAACATTATTTTTGAGGGACTGGTAGTGAACAGATCCATGAAAACATTATTTTTGAGGGACTGGTGGTGAACAGACCCATGAAAACATTATTTTTGAGGGACTGGTGGTGAACAGACCCTTGAAAACATTATGGTTGAAGGCCTGGTGGTGAAAAGACCCATGAAAACATTATAGTTGAAGGCCTGGTGGTGAACAGACCCATGAAAACATTATGGTTGAAGGCCTGGTTGTGAACAGACCCATGAAAACATTAATTATGGGGGTAACGCTAACTAACAACAGCTACAAGCGTAAAAAACGGAGGAGGAGGTAGACAACAGTGTTTGCTTTTGAAATAGGGTTTTGTAGACTTATGGCCCGGCTGACAGCAACAGTGGGAAGACAGCACTCAGACTATTCTGCCCTGCAAGGCCTGATCTAATCACCAGCATCAGCAAGAGGAGTATAAAATTCGGATGTAATCCAGCCTTTATTCATTTTTATAAAGGTATTTTTTTGGTGACAGATTTGTCCTTTTGGGTGTCACCCCCCCCCCCAAGCAGCACTAAAAACCTTCTCTGACATGACACTTGAGGCTGGGCAGGAAAGATGCCCTAGTGCATAGTGGGACAGTTCCGGCCACTGTTGTAATCTGCCTGCCCAGAAGTCCAGGGGGTCTGAGAAGAGGCTTTGTGAGCCAGACTGCAGGTAAGCCTGAACCTGCTCATTGAGGCGGGTGATCTGGGCCTGCTCACTTGGCTGCAGCTGTTGGGAGCCTAGAGAGAAAAATTCCTGCATCATACTCATTAGGCTTAACTGTCTGCTGCTGGTTGTGGCAGAAGGTGGATTACTCGGCCGGACCTCCTTCTCAGACATGCTGGCAGCAGGCTGGGGCTGGCTGAAAGCTCTGGCCAGGTTACTACATAGCTTCTCCCGCAATGAGACTAATTTCTCTTCCCTTTCCTGGGGAGGAAAACAATCCCCCATGTTGGATTGATACCACGGGTCCAGAAGCATCGCCAGCCAGTATTCGTCAGTCTGCCTTATGTTTAGGATACGCCTGTCAGTGCGTAAGCATGTGAGCATACAACTCGCCATCCTGCCCAGCGTGCCTGAGAGGCCACTTCTTTCCATCTCAGCCTCTCTCTGAGAAACTTCTGTGTCCCTGAAAGTCTCATCCTCCACCTGTGTCTCCTCCTCCTCCTCCTGGTCATCAACATCACCCTCATTAAAATCCTCCTCCTCTTCCCCCTCCTCTAACTGAAGCTCCTCATCCTGCTCCACAAGGGAACTTTGGCTTTGGGGCTCCCCTACAGTGACAGCATGGCGGCCGGTAGACAAATGACCAGGATTTCCTTCCCCCATTGCCCCCTGCTGCATGAGCGTGAGTGTCTTTTCCAGCACAAATATTATTGAAATTACGTCGTTCACACCGCAGCTGTCCCGGCTGACCAATTTGGTGGCTTCTTCTAAGGGCCTTAGAACAGTGCAGGCATCTCGGACCAGCCTCCACTGCCGGAAATCAAAGCCGCACCTGCTCCCTATGCTGGAAGATTCTGGCTGCTGCTGGACAAAATCGTCCACAGCTCTACGCTGCTCTAGGAGTCGCTGCAACATATGAAGAGTGGAATTCCACCGGGTCGCCATGTCACCTATTAAGCGGTGTGGCGGAAGACCGTTTTGACGTTGCAGTTCCAGCAGAGCGTGCCGAGATACATATGAATAGCTAAAATGAGTGCAAAGCTTACGCAACTTTGCCAGCACTGTGCGCAGGCCAGTGAATGTTTTTAGAAATCGTTGCACCACTAGATTTAGCACATGTGCCATACAGGGAGCATGCGAGAATTGACCCAGGTTCAGCGCTGCCACTATATTTGTCCCATTGTCACTCACTACCTTGCCCACTTCCAGCTGACGTGGAGTCAGCCAGTGCGCTATTTGCTGCTTCATGTAATGCAGCAAGCGCTGGCCTGTGTGGCTGCTACTACCAAGACAAACTAAGTCTAACACTGCATGGCAGCGTTTCACCTGACACATGTGATATGAAGGAGCACGGGTAACTCGCTGCCCTGACGCTCCAGCAGGCGGACTGCCCGTGGAGGTGGAAGCGGATAGTTGTTGGGTGCTCTGCTGCAGTCCTGGCTCGAAAGCACGTGGAGGTGCCAACAGCAATTGCCAACCGGGTTGCTGGGGTGTTCCTGCCTCGCTGCCACTAAATACTTTCAGCCAGTGGGCAGTAAAGGACATGTATTGCACCTGGCTGTAAGCACTGCTCCAGGTGTCCACCGTGACGTGCACCGTGCTGCAGAGAGATAGCTGCAGGGAGCGTCCAATATTCTCTGCCACGTGGGAGTAAAGGGCGAGGATAGCTTTGTTTGAAAAGTAATGTCGGCTAGGGACCTGCCAGCGTGGCTGAGCACAAGCCATTAGCTACCTAAAAGCTGGGCAGTCAACCAGCTGGTACGGCAGAGACTGCACAGTCAGCAACTTTGTCAAGTGACCGTTCAGTTTGCGCACTGTCAGATTACTTGTGGCGTAAAACTGCTTCCTGGCCACGCACTCGGCAATAGACGGCTGCCGAATGAGAGGAGGTGGAGACATGCACGCACTGGGCGACGATGAGGTGGATGTACTACTTATACCCCGGGATGCGGGCTGAGCTATGACCCTGGATGCGGCCTGCCTGACAGAAGGGACCCCCAGAGAAGTAACCAGCTCTTTACTATTATTGGGCTGCTCTAAATTGCCGGCATGACGCCGCTTCAAATGGTTCCACAGAGCAGTGGTCCCAACATTTGCGGCTTTCCCACGGCTCAATTTCTGCTTACAGAAATTACACGTGGCCATACTGCTATCCCCTGGCAGAGTGGTAAAATACTTCCACACACCCGACGTGCGCCCTCCACAGCTGGCCAAGCTTCTCGCACGCTTACTTCCTGGTGCCGGCCCCACTATATTTGGGGTCTCGCTAGTTTCCAGGGAAGCACTAGCCCTGGGCCTAACTCGCCTCTGCCCTCTGTTGCTGCCACTACTAGTACCACCCTCCTCCTCTGAGCTCAAATCCTACTCCGCTTCACAGGTCCTCCGGCCTAACACATCAGATTCCTCATCAGACTCCTCCACAACACATTTTTGCAAATTAGGCTGTTCCCCACCAACTGACAATTCCGGGCAGTCCAAAATCTGACTGCCCTCTAAGAAATCCTCAGGGAGGCTGTCCTCTATAACCGCCGGATTATAAGTTGGGCTTCGGTGGCTTTTTTTCCTAGAAATTGCTGAAGGGACTCCACTAGGAGGGAACACTGAAGCCCAAGAGGTGGCAGAAAATGACGGGGTTTGCTTGAGTGGAATGGTGGAGCAAGACGAGTCTGACCTCTGGCTACATATGGACACTGTATCAGCAGATGACAGCAGATCATCCGGCTGAGACTGAGATGAGCATGCCATCCACTCCACTACCTCATCTGCTTTCTCCTCCACTACAATGTTGCGCCTTGGTGGGTTAGCCCGGTGGAACAACGGCCAAGTATTGGGAATATTACTAGCAGATGCTCCGGCTACAGGTCTTTTGGCACTGCTGCCCTGTGCCACCTTCTCCTTTTTTTTAAAGCTCAAAGTCTGGCTGGTACTAGACCCCTTTTGCTTATCCATGCCAAAGATTTTTTAATTCACTCTGTGGCCCTGCAGCTGGTCTTTGTCCCTGTCTCTCCCTGTCTCTCTCTCCCTGCCTGATTATTACTAGCCCTGACCTGGCCCTGCACTTGCACTGCAGTATCCCTGATATATGTATGATAGATTCCCACTACAATTACACCCCAGTTAGAAGAACACAGTGTCTCTGAACTTCACAAATTCACAACAGTGCTTCTGCTCGCCTCAGCAGTCGCAGCAGAAATGAAGCGTCACTGGCTTACTGAGCCTGAGTCAATCAGAGCAAGCCCAGCCTGCTAGGTCAGGTGACCGCTTACTTCCCGGGCTTTTGCGCACGATATTCGAACGAACAGTAAAAGATTGGTAATAAATTGAATTTGTACGTAACAGCGTATACAGTAACTAATTTGTACGCAATTGCGTAGAATTTATAGGACAAACTACGTAGCGAATGCGTGCAAAAGCCGAAGCGAATCGACTAATATTCGGATTCGCTTTGCAGCTGAAAAATCCCAAGATTCGATATGAATCTACGAAGCGGCGAATAGATTCGCTCATCTCTAGTATCCAACAACTCTGGTCGTATTAAGGATGTATAATCTTTAAGTATGGTTGAACACGTTATATAACAACAATAAGTGGTGGGGGCGGGGGAAGGGGAAAGCTAGGGAAAGAGGGGAGGATTGGGGGGGAGGATAATTGCAACTTTCTATCAAAACTACCGAGCAGATAGTTCAGTAATTATGCCTTAAATTTATATGTCTACAATAAGAGTAATCAAGGGTGAGAGATACTCGAATCATGTAAATGGGTTGGAGTCTACGTGAGAGAAGAATTAAGGATCAAGATTTGTAAAGTGTCTATATTTTGCCCAAGGGGACCAAGTGTTGGAAAATATGTAGTGTGTTTTTGTCTCACAGCTGGCCAGTTCTTTTAAGCGATATATGGAATCAACTTTCTCCTGCCATTGTTGGAGGGTTGGTGGGGTGTTTGATTTCCACAATGAGGGAATCAATATTCTGGCAGCAGCTAGTAGGTGTCTAGTCATTTTAACAAAAGGAGGCGATTTTTCTTGAAATAAATGTAATAAACATATGTCTGGAAGAAGAGAAAGGTTCAAGCCTGTGATTTGATTGATTTGGGCTACAATGGAAGTCCAGTAAGGGCCATTAAGAGGACATGTCCACCACAAATGAAAGTACCAGTACGCTGGCCACATCTCCAGCATCGTGGGTCATAGTTTGGGTTATACTTATTCAATAATACTGGTGTTAGGTGCCATCTGGTTATTATTTTATATCCACTTTCTTGCATTCTGATGCATTTAGAGGTCTGTCTGGGTGTTCTAAAGAGTGTGTGTATGTCTTCAGCGGAGAACTTTTTGGAGAGATCATGTTCCCATGCTTCTATAAATGAGTGTGTTATGTTGGATGATGGTGTCAGTAGTAATTTGCTTAAGGTTGAAACTACTTTTTTAGGGGGTTTATGTTGTGCAAGTACAGTAGTGATTCAAACTTAGTCACTGGTCTATGCAGGCCCTCCATATGTACGATTTGTTTAAAGGGTTTCTGTCACCAGTTTTGGGCATATAAAACAGGATGACATTTGCAATGTGCAAATGTCACCTGATGCCCAAACTGGTGATAATTTTTTTACTGGTGCCCCCGTTTTTGAAATAAATCATCTTTTGTTGTATGCAAATGAAGCTTACTAGGTGCAAGGGGCGGTTACCTCGCACCTAGTAAGCTCCGTTTGCCCACCCGCGGTCACGCCTACCTTCACTTGATTGACAGGGCCAGGCAGCTTGTTGGATCCTCTGCCGGCCCTGTGCTCCATTCAAATCCCGCGCCTGCGCCCTGCGGAATAAAAGCGGCGCAGGCGCAGTGAGCGGCGCTGGCCGCCGGGCTCCCGGCTACCTCACTGCGCCTGCGCCGATGACGTCATGTGTACTCTGACGTCATCGGCGCAGGCGCAGTGAGGTAGCCGGGAGCCCGGCGGCCAGCGCCGCTCACTGCGCCTGCGCCGCTTTTATTCCGCAGGGCGCAGGCGCGGGATTTGAATGGAGCACAGGGCCGGCAGAGGATCCAACAAGCTGCCTGGCCCTGTCAATCAAGTGAAGGTAGGCGTGACCGCGGGTGGGCAAACGGAGCTTACTAGGTGCGAGGTAACCGCCCCTTGCACCTAGTAAGCTTCATTTGCATACAACAAAAGATGATTTATTTCAAAAACGGGGGCACCAGTAAAAAAATTATCACCAGTTTGGGCATCAGGTGACATTTGCACATTGCAAATGTCATCCTGTTTTATATGCCCAAAACTGGTGACAGAAACCCTTTAAAGGAGTTTGTGAATTTGTTGTAGATTAAAGTTAGTAGTATAGAACAGCCTAAACTCTCAGGTAAAGATTCATTGGAGGGGATATTGCCTGTTGTAAGAAAGGTGTCGATCATAATATTATTTGATTTTATCTCTTTTGGAACTGTGTGGTTATAAGTGGGGTCATCGCTAAGAATCAAGTCCCGTAATTGTAGGAGAGGGGATGGGAAGGGGGCACAAAGTGTACGGATGTTACCCAATTTCCACACTCTACTAGTTTCTTTAGTGAACATATTGCGTATCAAGGAGGAAGGAGGGGTAGATTCTTTGGAGAATACTATGTGTCTCAGTGGGTATTGTAATATATTCCTCTATTTGCACCCAGAGTTTTTGTGGGGGCTTCCTGATCCAGTCTACAATTCTATTTAGATGTACTGCTTGTACAAAGGTCAATGGGGCAGGTAAGTGTATTCCTCCATAATTCCGGTGAAGCTGTAGGGTAGTGTATTTTATTCTGGGTTTCTTGGAGTTCCAAATGTATCTGGAGAAGATCTTATTTAACGTTGTAAAGAATATATTGGGGACATGTATAGGTAGAGATTGAAGTAAGTATGTAATCTTGGGCAAGATAAGATATTTAGCTATATTTTTCCTTCCAAACCAGGACATATACGGAGTAAGCCAGGATGCTAGTGTTTTAGAGATTGTCTGCAATAATGGTGGAAAATTGTTTTTATATAATTGGGAAGGTTCAGAGGATATTTTAATACCTAGGAATTTGATTGTTGGTTGAGACCAGTCAAATGGCGAGACGTGAGATAGTGGGGAGGATTGGCTCTTAGGCAGTGAAACATTAAGAACTTGAGATTTACTCATGTTAACCTTAAAGTTGGAGATTTTACCAAAATCAGAGAAGAGATGTTCTATAATTGGCAGAGAGGTAGCTGGATTGGTCAACATCAATAGCAAGTCGTCTGCGTAGGCGGCGGCCCTGTGTTCCCTTCCTTGACAAGTGAACCCTTGGATATTTGGGTCCTGTCTTATCTCCTGCATCAGAGTCTCCATCATCAGCACGAAGAGTAAGGGGGATAAAGGACATCTCTGCCTAGTGCTGTTGGAGATAGAGAATGCAGGGGACATAACGTCATTCACCATCACCCTAGCAGAGGGAGATTCGTACATAGTAAAGATGGCCGAAATGAAGGTAGATGGGATGCCAAAGTCAGCCACAGATGATCGCAAATAGTACCAGTCTACTTGATCAAATGCCTTTTCGGTGTTCGTGCTTAATAGTATCAAAGGCTTATTAGTGGTTTTTGCCTGTTCGATTAGTTGTAATACTCTGTAGATATTGTCTTTACCCTCCCGGCCGGGAACAAATTCCACCTGATCTGGTGAAATGAGGGAGGGAAGTATATTTTGTAGTCTGTGGGCCAGAAGTTTATCATAAAGTTTAAGGTCGACATTGAGTAACAATATAAGCCTGTAGTTGCTACAGAGATTGGGGTCTTTACCATCTTTATAAATAATGGAGATTTGTGCCATTAGGGTCTGTTTATGGAAGGGAGTTCCCAGCATAGCTGCATTATGTCCCCTTGCATTTATTACGCTACCTTCTCAGACATTCTACTTCCGCATCTGAACAAACTATGTTCAGATGCGGAAGTAGAATGTCTGAGAAGGTAGCGTAATAAAATGAGGCCAGTCCATCTGGGCCTGGGCATTTATTCTTAGGGGTAGATGCTATTCGGCCCCCTGGAACTTTTCAACCTTTTGCCACATTTCAGGCTTCAAACAAAAAGATATAACATTTTCAATTTTTGATGAAGAATCAACAACAAGTGGGTCACAATTGTGAAGGGGAACGAAATTTATTGGATTATTTAAACTTTTTTTGTAATAATAAAACTGAAAAGTGGGGCGTGCAAAATTTGGTCTGAAAGGTCTGAAAACTCACTCCAGAAGTTCATTGAGGATCTAAATGACTGATGAAGATAAGTAGAATCCACCTGTGTGTTATCAAGTCTCCATATAAATGCACCTGCTCTGTGATAGTCTCAGAGTTCTGTTTAAAGCACAGAGAGCATAATGAAGACCAAGGAACACACCAGGCAGGTCCGTGATACTGTTGTGGAGAAGTTTAAAGTCGGATTTGGATACCAAAAGATTTCCCAAGCTTTAAACATCCCAAGGAGCACTGTGCAAGCGATCATATTGAAATGGAAGACCAAGACCGGGCCGTCCCTCTAAACTTTCATCTCAAACAAGGAGAAGACTGATCAGAGATGCAGCCAAGAGGCCCATGATCACTCTGGATGAACTGCAGAGATCTACAGCTGAGGTGGGAGAGTCTGTCCTTAGGACAACAATCAGTCGAACACTTCACAGATCTGGCCTTTATGGAAGAGTGGCAAGAAGAAAGACATTTCTCAAAGATATCCATAAAAAGTCTCATTTACAGTTTGCCACAAGCCACCTGGGAGACACACCAAACATGTGGAAGAAGGTGCTCTGGTCAGATGAAACCAAAATCCAACTTTTTGGAAACAATGTAAAACGACATGTTTGGCGTAAAAGCAACTCAGCTCATCACCCTGAACACACCATCCCCACTGTCAAACATGGTGGTGGCAGCATCATGGTTTGGGCCTGCTTTTCATCAGCAGGGACAGGGAAGATGGTTAAAATTGATGGGAAGATGGATAGAGCCAAATACAGAACCATTCTGGATGAAAACCTGTTGGAGTCTGCAAAAGACTAGGACGGAGATTTATCTTCCAACAAGACAATGATCCCAAACATAAAGCAAAATCTACAATGGAATGGTTCGAAAATAAACGTATCCAGGTCTTAGAATGGCCAAGTCAAAGTCCAGACCTGAATCCAATTGAGAATATGTGGAAAGAGCTGAAAACTGCTATTCACAAACGCTCTCCATCTAACCTCAAAGAGCTCGAGCTTCTTTGCAAGGAAGAATGGGCAAGAATTTCAGTCTCTAGATGTGCAAAACTGATAGAGACATACCCAAGTGACCCACTTGCTGTTGATTCTTCACCAAAAATTGAAAATGTTATATCTTTTTGTTTGAAGCCTGAAATGTGGCAAAAGGTTGAAAAGTTCCAGGGGGCCGAAAACTTTCGCAAGGCACTGTATGTACACAATTCTTGTGCTATGTCCTTGGTGCTGTATAGCAAGGAGCCAGAGGAGTTCTTAAGACTGGTAATATATGATTTGTCTTTCCTCCGTTTTATTTGTGCTAACATAAACCTAGTTGGCTTATCGCCATGGTCGTAATGTTTATATTTAGCGAAAAGGTAAGCTTTTGCTGAGTGAAGATTTAAAGTGTTTTTAAGTTCATCTCGGAGGGCAGTTAATTCTGCAAGATGTGAGGCAAGTAGAGATCTCTTATGCATACACTCCAGTCAAGTTATTTTCTGCTGTAAGTCAGCTATTTTTTTTATTTCTTTCTCTCTGTACGTATGCAGAGAGTGATATAAATTCCCCTCTGACGTGCGCTTTGTGAGCTTCCCAGAGCGTCTGCACAGAGACCTCCCCATAGTCATTGATCTCAAAGAACTCCTTCAGTCTCTGTTTGATTTTCTGTACATTTTTCTGAGGTTTCAGTAGTAAGTCATTAAGTCTCCAGCATTTGGAAGGTGGGTCAGAATGTGGGATAGTGTATAGTATTTCTACTACAGAATGGTCAGATAAGACTTGTGTTTTGATATCGGAAAAAAGGCAGTATTGGATATGGGCAAAGGGGATAAAGATATAATCCAATCTTTGATATGAGTTGTGAGGAGTTGAATAGTGAGTATAGTCTTTAACTGAAGGATGTAAGGTTCTCCATACATCTGCTAGTTTTAGGGAGTGTAATAGTCGCTTCAGCTTTGCTAGAGCCTTGTGGCTGATGGAAGATTTGCCGTTAGAAGTGTCTATAAGTGGATTCAGTGCCACATTGAAGTCGCCTCCGAAAATTAGGGTTCCATCAGTGAAGCGCGAAAGTTTTTTCAGTGTAGCAATGAGCTATTGGGGGAATATATGTTCCCAATCGTGAATATTGTGTTTTTTTTAACCTTTGAGAAATATATAGCGACCTCCTGAGTCAATACATTTGTCGGTCACCGAGAAGGCTAAATGTTTGCTAATCCCGATGCTAATTCCTTTTGAAGCCCTGCTATCGGAGCCTGTATGAAACCACTGAGAGTAATGTGTTCTATTCATAGTGGGGATCTTAGTTTTTTTAAAATGTGTTTCCTGTATGAGACATATATCTGCTTTATATTTTTTGATAGAATAGATTATTTGACCTCTTTTTGGTGGGGAGTTGAGTCCTCTCACATTATAAGACACAATTTTAGGGCTAGACATGGCAATACCTGGGTAGATAGTCTGTCTGTTGCTCGTGTTGGTTGCACATGTCGATTACAGGAGTTGGAGGAGGGGAAGGAAAGGCTGGGGAAAGGGGGGGAGGGGACATGGATAATGCAGATACAAAACATTAGCATAATAATAGTTATAAACATATCAACCTAAACCGAGATATTTAAAGGCAAAGTGCAAATATTAAGGCTCAAAGAGCGCCTCATTGATTAACAGTGGGTGTATACAACCTGTAACATTATGGCTGCAGAGACCCAACACTAACTGTGTTATATGGTCAAAAAGATATGAAAGAAATAGGGGGGAGCTTGGAGAATATAGTAAAGAATGAATATTTAGATGCTAAAAGGGATTAGCGGAATTGTAGGGATAGATGGCTTTCGGTGTCAAGCGTCCCTTTCTGCTTGATTTCGAACTGCGGCCATGTGTGACTTCTTCCCATGGGGTTGGGGGTTGGATATGTGACAGGTTGGCGAGATCGGTCACAGTCGCCCAGTCAGGAATCTGTAGGTCTGGAAGCTTCAAGGCATTGTAGACTTCCAGTAGATCCACAGCTGTTCGGATTAGGAACCGTTTTTTCCCAATTGAGAACATGAGGCCAAATGGGAACTTCCAGCTGTATTGGATGCCTTTGGACTTGAGGGCTTCAGTTAAGGGTTTGAAGGTTCTTCTTTTCTGTAATGTTTGAGGGGATAGGTCTTGAAATATGTGAATTTGGGCATCTTCATTTTCTATTTGAGTAGAAGCCCTGGTGGATTGCAGTATTTCTTCTTTTACAGAATAGTTTAATAAACGGCATATTACATCTCGAAGAGGTTCTAAATCATTGGGTTTCCTCTGAAGGAATCTATGGACTCGCTCTATTATGATTTCTCCTGTGAAGGAATCTCCCTGAGCAGTGCGGAAAATCTGTAGCACTGTAGATTGTAAATCTGAATTGCCCACAGTTTCTGGGAGACTTTTGATCCTGAGATTGTTCCTTCGCCCTCTGTTCTCTTGGTCTTCTAGTGCATCGAAGGCTGCATTCAAGTAGTTTTGGCAAGAGGAAATACTCGTGGTGACTGCAGAGCTGTAGCTGCAAAGGGCAGCTTGTGTAGTCTCTAACTGTTCAACCCTTGCTCCTATATGTTTTATATCTTGTTTTATATCTTGCAGATCTCTGGATAGGGGGTCCAAGGCTTTAACGAGAGCTTTGTCCAAGGATTTTTGCAAAAAGGAGCAAGATATTGGGAGCGTATCTTGCGGTGGGGGAATGTCCATTTCACTATCTGACTCAGCTCCTGTATCCATATGTGCCATGGGGAGAGAGCCTTTGGATAAGGTGGATGTTTTTTGGGAGGCAGCACCAGAGTTCGATTTCTTCATGTATTTGTCCATCTCACCCTTGAAAGCTGCACATTTTGAGTTTGTATTGCCTATTTTGACCATTTTGCTTTTATAATAGCTGTCAGGAGTTGGGTATTTTGACGCCTTTTGGTTGTATTACATGGAAGTATATGTAATGACAGCGAGTGAAAAAAAGTGGTAGTGGCCTGTAGTCCACCGAAAAAATTAGTCCTGAAGGAGTTGCAGCAAGTTTGTACTGAAGAGCAGACTACGAGGTAGTCCTGATACAAATTAGAGCTTAGCTCTTACAAGATGTCGGTGGTAGATCAGCGTGGAGAGGGGGGGGGGAATATCTCTTGTAAGTATATTTCAGGTACCTGGAGTACTAACTTTAGTCTCTAGGTCTGGTCCGCACGCCTGGGATTTCAATGAAGGTACCTTTGGAGATTAATCTATATTTCAGGCCGGGCACCCTGGCTTTTACAGGTAGGAAGAGTGACTCACCGGCAGGAGCGTGCCACGCGGTCAGCGGTCTCGTCGCGTGGAGTATGGCGAATCTCTCTGAAGTTCAGGCTCTCTCAGGTAAGAGAAGCTGATAATAGGTGAAGCTTTGGTCCGGTTTGTGATCTCTCCTGATCTTGATGTTCTGCCGGGCTCAGTAGCTTGTCCCTACGAGACGCAGTGTACCGGGTCGGCCGGGAGACACAGGATTCACAGGCTGCGTAGACCTCGGCTGGAAGTAGAGGTGTTTCCCACGTCTCTGTGCAGTCTGAAGGTCCAGAACTCACCAGAGGTGATGTTTAATCTGAGGTCGGCAGTTAGGTGTCTTTTAAAAGCTCCTAGGTCTGCAGATGGCCAAGGATTCGCAGGGATTATTATAGAGCGCTCTCTGAAACACGTCTTGGCGGCTCCGCGGCAAACTACGCCTCCCGGGTAGGTATTATTTCTATTATGGAGACCAGTTAATATATGTGGTGGCTATTGTAGGCTACACAGTGCTCCTCTTGGGAAATTATATGCATGTTTGATACATGCTGGCATCAGATGGGCTTAGGAAAGCTAAGTTGAACATCATTCTCAGAAACCCATTGTCTAGCGCACACATACTTCCCATACTAGGAATAATGATATATATACCCTCAAGACAACGTATATATGTGATCAAGAAACACAAAGTAGCATACTGAGTTCTCTCTCTTTCTCACTCTCTCTCCCAGAATTGATTTGAGTGGTGTTTTATTTAATGATCCGGTCTTCATTAATAATATTTTTCGAGATTACTATGAAGAGATTTACTCTTATAAATCTCACACTACTGCATCTACAATAGATGCATATCTAGATAGTTTTAATCTCCCTTGTTTCTTGGATGAGAAGACAAATTTATTAAGGGTACCTATTAGTCTACTAGAGCTTATAGAGGCTTTGAATAACACCCCTCGCATTTAGGTTGCATAGGTTGCAAATTTTCAAGGAAGTGTTCGTTATTAGAGATGAGCGAGTAGTGAAATATTCGAAAGTTCGAAATTCGATTCGAATAGACCGCAAAATTCGACTATTCGACCGAATATCGAATCCCATTAAAGTCTATGGGGAAAAAATGCTCGCCACTTGGAAATCTCAATTCGACCACTTGGAGGTCACCAAGTCCACCCTGAAACCTCAGAAAAGGATGCCAACACTGCTGGAATGCAACTGGGACAGCAGGGGAAGCATGTCTGGGTGCATATAACGCGCCCAAGTCGCACTATTACGCCACTATCACAGCCTCTCAACAATACACTCCAAACACAATATAACTTCTATGTAAAGTGAGACCATACAAGGAAACCTTCTTTCCTCTACATTGCCATGGACCCCAAGCCAAACTAGACAAAAAAAGAAGATGAAATTCTGCACCCCTTAAAATCACGTTGCCTATGACAACCTCAGATGGCATAGGCAAGGGGGAAAGCAAATAGACCCCACCCCTAATTGTCATTGTGTGTGTGTGTGAAATGTGGTCAGACGTGTCTTCTTTAAAATGTAAAAACAACTCAAACACATGCAGAAGCCTTAAAATGCCCAAATTGTTGGCGCTAGAGATGTCAGTGACCCGACCTGGCCCAGTGTCATGTCTAGCAGGTAAAGCAGTGGGGATGTTGAGGGATGCGTAGGACCGCAAAAGGCAGGAAGAGGCCGTGGGCTGGCCAGAGGCTCATGGAAGATTTTGTGGAGGCCCAAGAGGTGAGACGTCTTAAAAATTGTGTGGAGGCTAAAGAGGTGAGACCTCTTAAAAATTATGTGGAGGCCCAAGAGCTGAGACCTCTTTAAAATTATGTGGAGGCCCAAGAGGTGAGACCTGTTAAAATTATGTGGAGGCCCAAGAGGTGAGACCTCTTAAACATTTTGTGCAGGCCCAAGAGGTGAGACCTCTTAAAGATTTTGTGGAGGCCCAAGAGGTGAGACCTCTTAAAGATTTTGTGGAGGCCCAAGAGGTGAGACCTCTTAAAAATTATGTGGAGGCCCAAGAGGTGAGACCTGTTAAAATTATGTGGAGGCCCAAGAGGTGACACCTCTTAAACATTTTGTGGAGGCCCAAGAGGTGAGACCTCTTAAAGATTTTGTGGAGGTCCAAGAGGTGAGACCTCTTTAAAATTATGTGGAGGCCCAAGAGGTGAGACCTGTTAAAAATTATGTGGAGGCCCAAGAGGGACCTTGAGGACTCTTAAATTTTGTGGAGGCCCAAGAGGTGAGACCTCTTAAAGATTTTGTGGAGGCCCAAGAGGTGAGACCTCTTAAGATTTTGTGGAGGCCCAAGAGGGTGACACCTCTTAAACATTTTGTGGAGGCGCCAAGAGTGAGACCTCTTAAAGATTTTGTGGAGGCCCAAGAGGTGAGACCTCTTTAAAATTATGTGGAGGCCCAAGAGGTGAGACCTGTTAAAAAATTATGTGGAGGCCCAAGAGGTGAGACCTGCTTAAACATTTTGTGGAGGCCCAAGAGGTGAGACCTCTTAAAAATTATGTGGAGGCCCAAGAGGTGAGACCTTCTTAAACATTTTGTGGAGGCCCAAGAGGTGAGACCTCTTAAAAATTATGTGGAGGCCCAAGAGGTGAGACGCTCTTAAAGATTTTGTGCAGGCCCAAGAGGTGAGACCTCTTAAAGATTTTGTGGAGGCCCAAGAGGTGAAACCTCTTAAAGATTTTGTGGAGGCCCAAAGGAGGTGAGACCTCTTAAAAATTATGTGGAGGCCCAAGAGGTGAGACCTGTTTAAAAATTATGTGGAGGCCCAAGAGGTGAGACCTCTTAAACATTTTGTGGAGGCCCAAGAGGTGAGACCTCTTAAAAATTATGTGGAGGCCCAAGAGGTGAGACCTCTTTAAACATTTTTGTGGAGGCCCAAGAGGTGAGACCTCTTAAAAATTATGTGGAGGCCCAAGAGGTGAGACCTCTTAAAATTTTGTGGAGGCCCAAGAGGTGAGAC